>JADLZN010004993.1:0-30000 GCA_018155175.1 Sinocyclocheilus anophthalmus
ATTGCTGTGTATTTTTTTCTGCATTGTGTCAGATTTGTAGATTGTACACACAAAAATTCTCAGAAGTTTTGTGTTTTTGTCGATTTCCCATTAATTTCCAATGGTCGGTCATTTTTGACCAAAGACCACAAGTGTTTTTTTTTACAACCACTTAGCCTGCTCGAATCATGCCCTCAATTTTTTTTTGTGTTCACATACCAAGTGCCATAAAAGTCACCAAGTTTTGTACCATTCCGATGAAGCTGTGATTTCTAAAAGTTCAAAACAGAAAATTTGTCGGTCAAAAGTGACCGAAGAGCACCAAAGGGTTAAAAAAACAACAAGTGTTTTAGTCAGCAAGGATGCATAATTGATCAAAAATACAGTAAAGATTTTTATAATATACAAAAGATTTATATTTCAAATAAATGCATTGCTTTTGAACCTTCTATTGATCAAAGAATTTGGAATAAAAAATGTATTAAAGTTTCCACAAAAATATTAAGCATTGATACTGATAATAATAAATGTTTCTTGGGCAGCAAATCAGCATATTGATTTCTGAAGGATCATGTGACACTGAATGACTGGAGGAAATGATGATGACAATTCAGCTTTACCATCACAGGAAGAAATAATATAAAATGTATTCAAATATAAAAAGAATTTAAAATGTAATAATATTTTACAATATTATTGTTTTACTGTATTTTTAAACAAATAAATCCAGACTTGGGGAGCATGGAGACGTCTTAAAAAATAAAAATACCAAACCCCAAGCATTTGAATGGTAGTTTAAATATAAATAGTCTATGTTTTCTTTGGTAGAATTTAGACAATATAAACTTCATGCTTATATATAAACAGAATATAAACAGTTTTAGCTAGTATGATTGACTTATTCTTGCAAAGCCAGACTTTTGATAATTGGCATAAAGTCTGGTCCACTTTCCAAGAACCAGTTTACTAATGTGGAAGAGTCATTTGAACAAGTCGCTTGTCATTTACTGTTTGAGTTAGTTTGTAAGTGTTAGCATCTGGCTAAATGAAGTACATTAAAGTGCATTTATTCATTTACCAAAAAAGTTGAGAGAACCGTCGCTGTTACAGAGCTGACGAGACGTGAGACGTGCGGATCCATCTGCAAGGCTTTATTGTGGAGAAGACAGAGACGTGGTCATGAAGCAGGCAGGGTCAAACAGAGGCAGACAGGGATATGGTGGGCAAGACACAAGAACAGTCCTAGGGCTAGCATGGGTCGACGATGGGCAGACAGAGTCAGAAGGGACAAGACTAAGGGAGAAATCCAGGAAAACAGGCGAAAATCAAAACCGAAGGAGACAGACAAGGCTAGGGCTAGGGCTAGGGCTAGGGCTAAGACTAGGGCTAATGACTAGGGCTAATGACTAAGGCAAATGACTAGGGCTAAGGCTAAGGCTAATGACTAGGGCTAAGGCTAAGGCTAATGACTAAGGCAAATGACTAGGGCTAAGGCTAAGGCAAATGACTAGGGCTAAGGCAATGACAAGGGCTCCGTAAGGTAGCTATCTCTAGGAGAGTGATAAACGCTGAAACAATACTCGGCAGAGGGAAGGGATAAGAGTGAGAGTTATATAGTGAGGGAGTGATATGAAAAAGCTGGGTGAAATCAGTGTCAACAGCTGTGTGCAATCCATGCTGAGTGCAATCAGTGCAATGCATGATGGGAAATGTAGTCCGGGGTGATGTGCAACAGTGTGTAGTGCGAGAGTCAATGAATTGGAAAGTTCATGGACCGGATTCGTGACAGAGCCCCCCCCAAGGAGCGGCTTCCAGACGCTCAAAACCCTTTACGATTCCGGAGGGCGGTGGAGTGGAGGCGGAACAGGGGGAGGGACGGAGGGCCAGGTCCAAGGATAGGAAAGACCAGGGACTGAGGCAGAGCCGGCGGAGCTGAGGACCACCACAGCAGAACAGACGGGACAGTAGACCACCACGGCGGAGCAGAAGACCACCAGAGCCTGACAGTAGACCACCACGGCGGGGCAGAGGAACACCACGGCAGAGCAGACGGGACCGAAGATCCCCACGGCGGAGCAGAAGACCACCGGAGCCAGACAGTAGACCACCACGGCGGAGCAGAAGACCACCAGAGCCAGACAGTAGACCACCACGGCGGAGCAGAGGACCACCAAAGCCAGACAATAGACCACCACGGCGGAGCAGAAAACCAACACGGCAGAGCAGCGGACCACCACAGCGGAGCAGAGGACCAACAGAACCAGACAGTAGACCCCCACGGCGGAGCGGAGGACCACCACGGCGGAGCAGAAGGCACAGGAAACATATGTGCAACCACACGATCAGGAGCCATGGCGGAAGACTGTAACAACGAAGGGCGAGAGAGCAGAGACAGACAACATAGACAGAACATTGGGGTTGATAGACACGACTGAGCATTCAGGGGCAACCTCCCTGGCAGACACAAATAATTCACAAACGGCCTCCATAGCCAGGACAGGACAGGATGAGGATTCCCCGACGGCCTCCATAGCTGTGACAGGACGAGCAGGGAGCTCGCAAACGGCCTCTATAGCTGTGACAGGACGAGCAGGGAGCTCGCAAACGGCCTCCTTGGCCGGAACAGGGACAGGCAGGAATTTCATAGACGGCCTCCTTGGCCGGAACGGGAAAGGCAGGAAGTTCAGAGACGGCCTCCATGGCCGGAACAGGACAAGCAGAGAGTACATAGATGGCCTCCTTGGCCGGAACAAAACAGGCAAAGAGTTCACAGACGGCCTCCTTGGCCAGAACAGAACAGGCAGAAAGTTCATAGACGGCCTCCTTGGCCGGAACAGGACAGGCCGGAAGTTCATAGACGGCCTTTGGCCGGAACAGGACAGGCAGGAAGTTCATGGACGGCCTCCTTGGCCGGAACAGAACAAACAGAGAGTTCATAGGCGGCCTCCTTGGCCGGACAGGACAGGCAGGAAGTTCAGAGACAGCCTCCTTGGCCGTGACAGGACAGACAAAGAGTTCACAGACGGCCTCCTTGGCCGGAACAGAACGAGAGGAAGTTCATAGGGGAGTACAGACACCTCGGAGTTTCTGCAGCGGATGCTGCCACCTCTGGAGGTTCTACAGCCGTACAATCTGGAACCAGGAAAAGTTCATTAATGTTCTCCTTGGTAGGACAGGTACAAAGTTCAGCAATGGTTCCTTCGACCGTGACATGACAGGCCGAAAGTGCATCTCTGGGCGCCACCACCATCCTAGGAGCCGAAGCGAGCGCCGCTGCCCTGGGAGGTTTTGCAGCCTCAGCCACCACCTCTGAAGAAAATGCAGCAGGCGCCATTGCTTCAGGGAACACAGCAGCGAACACCACTAACTCACGAGATTCTGCAGCTTCAGCCGCCACCCTCTGGAGACCTAATAGTGGGCGCCACCGACTTTGGGAGTTCTGTGGTGGTGTATGCAGACCAAACACACCAAAAAGCGATCCCCAACAAGGGAAGCGCTTCAGACAGGGGAATAAGTTCAGGAACAGAAGGGTTAGAGTGAGTGGGTTTAGGGATACCAGCTGCGCGTGCAGACACCAGCGGTGCATCCCTCACACTGGACACCAGATTGGGATACCGACGGACCAACCCCGACAATCTGGGTGCAACAGACAGGAAGTGACATGACTCTGGATGATCAGCTGAGATGCGACGTGAAATTGGATGATCAGCTGTGATGTGACGTGAATCTGGATGAATAGCTGAGACGTGACGTGACTCTGGATGGATAGCTGAGACGTGTTGAGACTCTAGAAGGTCATCTGTGACGTTACGTGACTCTGGACAAACAGCTGAGACATAACAAGGCTCTGGGAAAGCTGTGATGCGACGTGAATCTGGTATAGGAATAGCTGAGAACCCGATGAGGTCGGGCAGATCAGCCTGAGACTTGACTGGACTCATGAGATCAGTTGTGACTGACTAGTCATGAATCTCAGCTGCGACTGACTTGATTCCTGACGATTAGCCGTGGACCTGACTTGACCTCATTATGATCCAAACTGTGAACTAAATTCAACTAGGAAGATCAGTGGTGACTCGACTTGACGGATGGAGTCAACTGTGACCTGACTGCCTCATGGAGAACAGTTGTGACTTGACTAGAATCGAGGAATGTAGTTGTGACTTGGACCTGAACTCCGGAACCCCAAAGAACAACTGTGAACTAGACTTGATCAGGATAATGAATGGTAACTGCTTGACCCATGACACTCAACTGTGACTGACAGACTTAAAAAACTAGCAGCTGTTGGAGCTTGACTAGGACTCAGATCATAAACGTGACGGATTGCCCCATGACGAATCCACTTGTGACTTGACTGACTCGTGCTCATAAAATGGGACTTGTCTTGACTCATGAAGATCAGCTGTGGCTTGACTTGCCTCAGGAAGATCTGTTGTGTCCGCCTTTTTGCGATCAGACTCCGCTGTCGCCGCCATTTTGTGAGCGTGATCTAGTATGGGGACCATTACACGAGTGAGTGTGGGGTTGCGTTCCTCCACGATACCCACAGTGAACCTGACCCAGCAGTCAGCAAAGCATAGGCTATAAGTCCTGTAGACTTACAATTAAATTTACCTTTGGATAAATGAATTTTATGGATTCATTTAGGTCCATAAAGGAAAGCGATACTGTAAGGTGACCCCTCAAAAGGTCCCCCTAAAAGATAACTACAGAACGCGCGACGTATCCTCAATAGGGAGCTCCCCTGTCGCCCATCAAACAGCCGGGGTACTGTGTCCATACCTGGCCAATGTTCCTCAGAAGAGCTGCTGGATCCTTGTTTGGCCGAGTATTCTGTTACGGAGCTGACGAGACGTGAGACGTGCGGATCCATCTGCAAGGCTTTATTGTGGAGAAGACAGAGACGTGGTCATGAAGCAGGCAGGGTCAAACAGAGGCAGACAGGTATATGGTGGGCAAGACACAAGAACAGTCCTAGGGCTAGCGTGGGTCGACGATGGGCAGACAGAGTCAGAAGGGACAAGACTAAGGGAGAAATCCAGGAAACCAGGCGAAAATCAGAAACCGGGAAAACAGCTAGGCTAAGACTAGGGCTAAGGCTAAGACTAATGACTAAGGCAAATGACTAGGACTAATGACTAAGGCAAATGACTAGGACTAATGACTAAGGCAAATGACTAGGGCTAAGGCAATGACAAGGGCTCCGTAAGGTAGCTATCTCTAGGAGAGTGATAAACGCTGAAACAATACTCGGCAGAGGGAAGGGATCAGAGTGAGTGTTAAATAGTGAGGGAGTGATATGAAACAGCTGGGTGCAATCAGTGTAAACCGGTGTGCAATTCGTGCTGAGTGCAATCAATGATGGGAAATGTAGTCCAGAGTGATGTGCAACAGTGTGTAGTGCGAAAGTCAATGAATTGGAAAGTTCATGGACCGGATTCGTGCCAGAGAAATTGTGGGCCTGTTCGCTAAAGAGTATGCTGCATCTTTTGGCTATGTCTTAATTATTAATATCACAGAATTTAGGATGGATAGTATGCAAATTTAGATGAAGAGTCTGAACATTTGTCAGCAATTTGATGTAATATTAACTATCCAGTGACTAGTTCTGTATATTAATTGCTTAATTTTAGCAACATGGTTTTGTTTCCCTGATTTAAAAAGAAAGAGAGAAAAAAGAAATCGATGCACCCTGAATGCCAGAATTAGCAGAAAACCAGCTAATCGGATTTGGGACAGCTTGACATTTTGGACAACTTTTTTTGAGTTAACTGTACTGTTCTTTCGTGAACCAAGGTTATTTTACTTATTTATTTATTTATAATTTTTATACTTATTTTTATTTCAGCTTTCTTTCAATAAATAAGCACAACCTTAAATGGTTCATGGGGGCCCGTAGGCGAGCCATCTGGCGAGTCTGAGACTAATGTTGATTCAACATATTACACAGTACTGTAAAATTATATAGTACTTTCTAGCCTAGTCTCATGAATCACCTGTACTTTAGTCAGTTAATACAGACACATGCCATATGTACAGTGCAGTCGGATTTCTTCATGCTCTGCTCAATATGGCTGACAGATACAGATGTATTGCTTAGCTCTGTTACATCACTAAATAGCACTGAATGGAAACGTTCATGGACCAGATCCCACAGAGGAAGCAACACTGTCCATCACATAACAATTACGTCCTTGTCAGAGTCTGTCCCAGACAGTGGGTGGTAGTATGTGGGTCAGAACGTCTCAGGGCCTGGGCCGCAACCTCTTGGTTTGTTTACATGGCTCCTGCAGGCCTGTTATTCTAGTGTCCCACACATGGCACACGGCCCGCACTGTCAAAGACAGTAAAGATAGCCTTCAGCAAGGATAGCCAGACCTTTTTCATCTGGACGTGCCACTGTGTTTTGCTACGGGGCTATTGTGTAATAGAAAGGACATTTTCCTATTGAAGTTTTCATACCATGTGGATTTGTTTAAAATAGAGGAGTATTATAACAGTTTTGACATTCACATTCTCTGTGCTAAGGATAGAGTGCAGGGTTTTGTAGCCTGACTGTAACAAAGAGTGTCTGTGTTCTTATTCACAGAGAGAGCGATCCCTTTTGATCAGCTGATGTTCGAGCACCTACAGAAATGGGGTCAGAGGAGACAGGAAGTGAAGTTCTACTTGCGGCACGAGGAGTCTCCCATCGCAAACATTTCTCAAGGTCGGCAAAAGTGATGAAAGATTGGCCATGACCACAACAGGGCATTTTGTCGGTTGCTTGGTTCATTTTGTGGGGCTGTTTTGTTACACTACCGTTCAAATGTTTTTTTTTTTTTTTTAATGTTTTGAATGCTCACCAAGGGGCTGCATGAAATGATCAAAAATTACAGTAATATTTTGAAATATTATTACAATTCAAAATAAAGGTTTTCTACTTTGAATATATTGTAAATGTAATTTATTCCTGTGAGGCAAAGCTGAATTTTCAGCAACAATTACTCCAGTCTTCAGTGTCACATGCTCCTTCAGAAATCATTTCAGTGTGAAAACGTGCATATAATTTATTTGAAATATAAATCTTTTGTAACATTATAAATGTATTTACTGTCACATTTGATTCATTTAATGCATCTTTGTTGAATAAAAGTACAAATTTCTTTTTAAAAATCTTACTGGCTGGAAATATTGTAAGATATTCAGAACTTCAGAACCACTTGTTAACTCATACTTGCTAATCTGTAGTTGAGGTTTGCGATTAGTAACTTTCTATTAAAAATTTCAGTTCTTTTAAGTGAGAGTCCTGTGAGCGTTGGGCTTTGCAGAGCTTTTCTCTGCAGTTACGTAACTAATCCTCTTTGTGTGTAATTGGTCTCCTGCCTTCTTGTGCTCATATCTGCACCTGAGACAGACCATCAGACTAGAGGAGACGAGGAGCACCGATGCTTGTCTTACCTCCACAGAGAAATACAGACTCTGAGTTTTAAAATGAGAGAATGCATCACTATTAATATTGCTCATACATAGGATTAGTGATTTGAACTAGGGCTGTACAATATAAAAAAACATAGCTTTTCTGCAAAATATAGTGTGATATGAAAACTGATTAGGGTGATTTTGTAGGGGAGGGCATCTTCAAAGAAAATTAAAATAATTTTCTTAAAATGCTGAAAAATTACTTCTTATTCTTTTTAAGAGCAAACCATGCTTTTAGAGCTGAATTGTATTTGAAAAAAATATTAGTTTTTATAAAAGTATATAAAAGAAAGAAAAACATTCCCACTATTTTTGACCCATTCAATATGGCTTTACAATGATAATTATGCTTTTATTGTTATCAAATAAAAATATTAAACTAAATTAATATTTTGTACTAGTGCTAATAAAGATTTGTATTATTTTATAGTACATCTGTAAAATTTTAGTATAATTGAGGTACTATTATAGTTGTTAATATTTTGAATTAGTTTTTATATTTATGTTTTCTGTTTTCATTTTAATTTTAGTAAAAGTTTTAGTAATTTTGTTGTTTTTTTTTTTTTTTTTATTTATTTGAATATATGTACAATCGTTTCTATGTATACTGTATATAGTTATTAATTTGTCCGTTTAAGTACATCAAGTTAAACTAAATTAAAATGATATGCTATTAAAAGGTAATTATATATATAATTATTATATACCTTATATATATATATATATAATATATATAATATATATATATACAATATATATATATATACATACATAAATTTTTACCTAGTTTTTATTTAGTTTAATGAAGTATATTAACAATGAAAATAAAAAATACTAATATAATATTTATATTTAATTTATTAATTCGTAAAAATATCACGCTTTTTTTTATTTTATTTTATTTTATTTTTAGCAACTGCATAACAATGCATTAAAGCCACTCGAAACACCTTAGCAGCCTCATAGTAACACCATGGCAACGTTGTGGCAGTAAGTTTTTGCACGGAAAGCAGCACTGAAATGTAAAATTCTAGTTCATCTGATCACTACGTTCTAAATTAGTCTGTGAGGGCAGAGGGCGGTCAGTGGGATTGTGTACAGGCTTATCAGGACGGGAGGTGGGTCCATGAGGTCTTGGTATTTCAGAGCCTCTGACAGGATTACACATAATAACACAGCCCTGGATTTAGAGAATTAAGCTCCTGCTTATTTATAGATGGCACAGTTGAGAGTGCTGGTGAAACAAAGGCTCACAAATGACTGGAGGTTGGCAAACGTTGTTAAACAACCCACTGTCTCGGCACAGACTAATCAGGGTAAATATGCCAGCCAGAATCCCACTTCTGGATCATATGCTCATTAGATTCAAAGGTACCCTTTTTCTTTCTTTTTTCAGCCAAACGTGCGACTGGTGTTTTATTATTTTATGTTATATCAATACAAAAATGCCCCTCTGTCCAGTAGTACTGATTATGTTTGCCCACAGCAGCAGTTTTTAAGCTCTGCAACCGTTTGGACATTGTTGGAGTGCAGGGCTGATGATTCAATCTTGTTTTATTTCCAGCAGGAAGTCAAACTTCAGAGCAGGCCGACAGGAAGAGCAAGGGGAACTCGGACAGGCCTTGCGAGAATGGGGTACGTTCACATTCACGCTGTTCTCAGTCACACTTTCCTTCTGGTCTGTTTGAGACTCGTAATGAGGGCTGTTCACCGAGGCGTCACGTAATTACGGTGGAACTGCGTAGACAAAACACAAGTTCAGCACTTCTTTTCGTGAAATAAATGTGTGTATTTTCTATGTAGTGTAAATGTTTCAAGCCGTAAAGCACTCTTGATATAAATCTGGGTTTGTTTTTCCTTTTACTGCTGTGAAAGGTTAGAAAATGACTTTTTAAAGGGGTCATATGATGCTGCTTAAAAAGAACATTATTTTGTGTTTTGGTGTATGAAATGTGTTTATGCGGTTTAAAGTAAAAAAACACATGATTTTCACTACTGAACATTCCCCCCCCCCCCCCCAACCCCCTTTATGTGTTCTCCTCTATGCCGCCTTTCTGAAACGCGTCGATTTTTAACAAAGCTCATCGGTCTGAAAAAAGCAAGGTGTGCTCTGATTGGCAAGCTATCCAGTGCGTGAGACGGAAATGTTACGCCCTTACCATATTGTGATGCCGTGTCTCGGCCGGAGTGACGAGACAAAAACATAAAACCCATTACAAACGAGGCATTGTTTTTTTTGTTGCATCCAGGGGGGACATAATTACTGATTATAATGACTTATACTGTCTTTTTACGCGTTGCGTATCGCGCCGCGTAAACATAAAACCTCGTCTGCATTTGTGATCGGAGAAATGACAAACAACGAGCTCTACTCTACACTGCCCAAAACTTGTGTTTGAATCATCAGTGGAAAATTCTTTAAATATAAAAAACGTACTTACCAGTCTGTGAGTCAGAACTGCTGGCATTTTAGTCTAACGTTACTCTCCAGGATCAGTAAACAGTCCTCCATAAAAAATGTGCTGCACACATCTGAATATACGGGTTGAAGTGTTCTGGAACAGTGTTGTAAATACAACTTAACCACTGATTTCTAGTCGTGTCCTCTTTTGGAAGACCAAACAAAGTAGTTTCGCTTTCACAACGAAACACACAGCGCCTTCACGACATGGCTGCAGCGTCAACAATACTACAGCGAGAATAAAAGTTACGCCTTTCTTTCTTTGCGTGAAAACTTTGGGCGGCGTATGCAAACTCCCACATAGTGAGGTCGACATGTGGGGGCGTGTTAGAACGAGCCGTTTTAGGTAGGCGTAGTTGACTCTTAACTTTTATAAAGAACATCTCTTTGGATTTGAGACTTTAGTCTTTGCAACTTTACAGATGTTCTTTTTGCACCAAGAGCTTGTAACACCAAAGAGAAAGAAAAAATTTAAATCGCATCATATGACCCCTTTAAAATGTTAAAAAGCCCTTTTATCCATCAGCCATTTTTGTGTTTTCATTGGCTTCTTTGGCTCACTTTTCCTTAATTTGAACTTTAATTAAATTATCTTTGAACATGTACACTTGTCAACATGAACATAAACTTGTCTGCTGGTTTGCTAAAAGAAAGCTTTCATTATTCTTGAGTCATCTATGAGAAAATTAGATTTTTTAAAATTATTTTATGTAATTTATACATTTGATTTAATTATTCATAGTTCATATATTTTATATTATTTTTTGTAATACTATAATTTGTATTAATATTTTGAATTAGCTTTCTTGTCTGCTGGTTTGCTAAAAGAAAGCTTTCATTATTCTTGAGTCAGCTATGAATTTTTTATTATTTTATATATTATTTTATATTTTATTATATGTCCACTATACTTTGTATTAATATTTGAATTAACTTTTCTTTTCATATTTCTTTAATTTAATCGCTCATCAAAAATCATAGTTGCAATACTGGCTGCTTGTTTGCTAACTAAATTGTCCAAGAATCTTGAGGCAGGCTATGAGATTTTTTTTTATTTTAATGGTTTATATATTATTTATATGTTCTTATTTTATATTTTATTATTATATTGTAACTACGAATAATTGTATAATATTTAGAATGAACTTTTTTTCGATATATCATTTTCAGTGTCATTTAAATTACTTTAACATTTAGGTATGAAATTAAATTATTTTCTACTTTGTAAAATTATTTTATTAATTTTGATGTTTGTAAAATATTATTTTAAAAAATATATATTTCTGTTAATGGATATTTTTTTTTTTACAGTTTTAGTTCTAGAAATGTAAGTACTTAAAATAAAGAAATTTCAGTTAGTTTCCAGGGCAACATTTCCCCTCTTTTTTTCTAATAAGCCCCATTTAAATAGTTTTAGTTAACTATTATTTAGTTATTTTTGAGATAGACAGGCCCCTGTGACTCTATGCTCTTATTGTAAGAAAACGACTTCTGTTCCACAAAAGAAAGTTTTACAAGTTTAAAATAGTTAAGTAAATGATGGCAGAATTGTTGTTCCTTTTAAGAATCAGTTCTGACTGTAGTTGCCATATAATTATGCTCCAGTTGGAAGTTAGAAGTCGGAAGCTTCGCAGCGGGGAGCTTGTGTGCAATGTGCTGATAAGCTCCAGTCCCCCACCAAAGTCATTTGCAGCGGTTTTAGAGAAACAGAATACACAGGTTTCCCTGTTTCCCAAAAGATCACTCGACTACATAACGCTGCCTAGTTTCCGCGCGCTTCCTATTCCACTCCATATGTCTGTCTTTGATACAGATCATGCAGAAAAAAGGAGGTAGTTTTCTCTTTTTCTGAGCTCAGAAACACACATCTGCATTCCTCTGCCAGTATCCATGTCAGTATTTTAAGAAAAAGGAAATTGATGTTTGTAGGTATTCCAGATCTCCAGACTGATTAACATTCCACAAGACTGTAATCATAAAACCCATAAAGCCGCACAGCTATTGAACAGGTGGTCTTTAGGACCTTCCCAGCCTCAGCAGTTATGTTATAAATGAGTGACACGTTCACTGCGGCATCCCGATATGTGGCCCTCCCTGCGTCCCATTATGCAGCTGTTATTACAGATAATCCAGGCAGCGGGGGCTTCTCTTTCAGGCCGTATCATGTGATGATAATCTAATTACATCCGGCCAATAAACTTCAGGACTTCTGAACTTCTGCGCTGGCCTGCAAGTGTGCTCCAATTTAAACCAGGTCAAAGGGCCAGAAGGCAAAATATTAGCTACATGTTCAGCACACCAAAAGTCTCCTCCTGCCCCTGATAATACAGCCGAGCAGCTGAGAATGACTGTGTACGTTGTACATTTGATGGTCATGTATCTTTATACAGTATTTCTCTCAGGGTCAGAATGCATCAGACTTTATTCAGGATGGTTTAAGTCAGTATGCACGTGTCAGCATGTGTTGTTTGCCCATCTGTGTGTAGTTTTAAAGATGGATGTACACTACCTTTCAAAAGGCTGCAATTATTTGACCAAAAATAAATTAAAAACAATAATGTTGTGAAATATTCATTACGCTTTAAATATTAGTATTACTTTATTAAAATGTAATTCATTTTCTGGGATGGATACACGCAATTTTTAGCAGCATAACTTATAATTTCTTATTATTTATCAATGTGAAAAGGATGGCGGCTTAAAAGTTGGTAGAAAACTGTAATGCATTTTTTTTTATTCAGAATGTTCAAAAGAAAAGCATTGAAAAGAATATTTTTAAAGATATAAAATTTACAGTTCACTTTTACAATTGAATGAATCTTTGTAAATAAAAGAATATGAATGTTAATTAATAAAAAACAGAATTACTAACCCTAAACTTTTGAATGGTAATATATGCTATGTTTTGTTGATGTTAAGTGTCAAAAATGTCAGATTTTCCTATAAATTATATGTTTAATTTATGCCTTTATATGTTTAATTTATATCATCTGATGCTTACTGCACACAAAAAATACAGCAATAAAAATACAGCAAGTGCTTGTTTTATGCAACTTTGCATCAAACAAATTAACAAATCAGTTTGTTTTGAGGCAGAGAATTAGATATAAATCTATACACATTTTGTGCATTTTTTTAATGTTATTTAGTTTGAGATAAATCTATCCTTAAGTGGCATGTAAATGCAAAACAAACTGCGGTTGGTGTCTTTACTGTAAATCAGACTAAGTGGGCGAATCTTGGCCAGAATGAGCTGCAATCTGGACAAGACTTTTATGCTGTTAGTTAAAAGTCTGGCTATGCAATAATCTAAAGAGATCTTTCATCAGGCACGTTGTTGGTTTTCAAGCCTGGTCCGTCTGACAGCTTTGTCTCTGAGCTCACTGACCTTGTCCCACTCTGATATCACTATCATTGACCTTCACTCTCTCTTTTTCTGCCTCCTGTAACATTCCCTCTGATGATGCTTAGAGTTACCATTTTGGTCACACTGCACCTCCTGCACCCGGTAGATATAACTTTATTAGATAATCAAAATTCACCGTAAAATGCGATTAGAGGTTCTGTGAGAATGCAAATGCTTCGTCCATAGAGATGAATGCTTAGCCCTTGAAAGTTCCCAAAGATCTGTGCATGTTGTCCCTAAGGGCGCTTTGCATAGTCATGAAAGAGCAATGTGTTTCTGCCTAAATGCAGCAGGAAAAGGAAACAAATACTGTGAATTAAAGTGTCATTGCATTTGAAGACTGCACTGTGAATTCTTCTAATTATCATCTAGCACTTGTCCTGAAATGTAGTGATTCTCAACTGGTTTTCCTTTAGGACAAAATCACAACTGAAATCGTCATTTTAAACCAAAAAAAAGGTCCTTAAAATCAAATATTTAAATAGTTTGAAATGCTTAAATGCACAATTATATGCTTTGTTTCATTTTATACTTTGCATTCATAATTAATGCTTTCCAAGACCATGTCAGTGTTATTTTAGCATTTATATACTGTTATAATTTGTATTAATATTTTGAATATCCTTTTATGCTTTTATGTTCTGTTTCATTTGAAAAGTGTTCAGTCATTTTAATGTGCTTTTTCATTTTTATTAGTTTTTAAAAAAAATGTCTATATATAGATCATATTCGTTCCATTTCAGTTATTTATAAATAATTATTTTAGTTAATTTAGTGCTATGAGTTAAACTAAATTTAAATGAGAAATTATGCCTTGGCAAATAGAAAAATCAAATAATTCAAATAATTCAAATAAAATTAACAAGTATTTTCTTTTATTTCATTTAATGTTTATTTCATTTATTTATTATATCAATATCAATAAAAACCCTGCATTATATCAGAACAGACCTTGACATTTTTTGTCATTCACCGCCAGTTGAAAACCACTGATGAATGTCTCTTTTTTCACCAAACTAAATCATTGCTCTAAAGCACATAATGCATATTGATAAATTAGTACAATACAATAGTACTGAACGCAGATGGTCTTTCTTTGGTCATCTCACACACACACACACATGACCTCACACACACTCGCTCTCACGGTGTCTGGTTGTGGTGCCCTGGACTGACCACTTGAGGGTGCTCTTCCTTTCTGTGTTACATGTTTTGAACTCCATTTCCCACAGTCCCTTGCCTGTCATTCTGTCTGATCATGAGCACCTGTTTCTCAGTAACGATCATTTTCACCTGTTAGTCATTTACTCATTATCCCATCTATATAAACCATGCTCACTCGGTCTGTCATTGCTGCTTATTGTATTTGCTTCCCATGTCTTTCGGACCTTGAGTGTCTGGAGTTCACCGAGTTATTCTGTTTCCTTGTTTTTGGATTACCTTTTGCAACGTTTTTGTTCCGTTTTGATTATTTGTTACTTTCAATAAACTGCACCTGGATCTTACCTTGTCTCTCCTGGCATTCCGTGACAGAATATAGCAGCCACTACAAGATCCAGCAGTTTATTTTTCATTTTCCCTTTTTTTTTGAACCATGGACATTCGTATCGTCCCTCCTGCCACAGGGAAGGAGCAAATGATCCAACACCGGACTCTGATGGCTCGGAGGCAGGAAGGAATGGAGGTTGGTGCATTTGCCCAGATCTTTTGGATGTTGGCGGTGGGGCTAGATTATAATGCTCACAGAGCCCACTCCCGAGCCCGCTCCAGCCCGGGAGCTCACAGAGCCCGCTCCAGTCCGGGAGCTCACAGAGCCCGCTCCAGCCCGGGAGCTCACAGAGCCCGCTCCGGCCCGGGAGCTCACAGAGCCCGCTCCAGCCCGGGAGCTCACAGAGCCCGCTCCAGCCCGGGAGCTCACAGAGCCCGCTCCAGCCCGGGAGTGGGCTCTGTGAGCACTTGCCTGCTCAGGTCATGTGGGGTCAGGGGGTCATCCCGGGGTCAGGAGTTCCTCATGACTACAAGCGCATCTCTACAGAAACAAGAGAAGTTTCACAGCTTTAAATCTACATTCATTAAAACTGCTAAAAATATGACTGTGAAGCAAACAGAATTAGACGCAGTTTCACACGCAGATGTTATGAAAAACAACAGCTTGAGAAAATATGATCATCAAAACAAGACCAACACCTGACACTGATCTGAAGCACTTTATAGACTCATCTGACTAAAAATATATCTATCAGTCTATCTATCTATCTATCCGTCAGTCTATCATATGCAAAGGACATTAATTTATTCCTGATGGATTAAACTCTCCGGATGAGTTTCAAATGTTTCAAACAAACACGCACACAGGTTTACATTTGCTATCCTTGTGGGGACTCTCCATAGGCGTAATGGTTTTTCTACTGTTCAGACCGTATATTCTATTGCCCTACACACCAACCCTACCCCTCCAGGAGAGCTTTCCTCTGCGATTTCCATTTTCAATACACTCCATTCTGTGTGATTTTTAAGCTTGTTTGAAAAGTGGGACATGGGGTATGTCCCTGAAAAGTCACCCTTCTCAATCCTTGTAATACCTGTTATACCTTTGGTCAGTAGACACTTGATGTCCTCATTTGTCACAAAAGACGCGTACACGCAGCACTACACACACACAGCCTCACGCACACACACACACTCTCCTCTCTCACCACACCTACCTCCCATAACACACACCACACAGGTTGTTTTTGTGAAAAGTGGGGACTCTCCATAGGCGTAATGGTTTTTATACTGTACAGACCGTATATTCTATTGCCCTTCACCAACCCTACCCCTAAACCTACCCCTCACAGGAGACTTTCTGCATTTTTACTTTCTCAAAAAACTCACTCTGTATGATTTATAAGCAATAATCTTCTGTCTGACTGTTAATGATTCATTAGCATGAACGGCTGCAGAACATTTAAACGCTGACTTCAATTTACACATGCACTTAAGAAGCACTTTAAATTTTCAAATGCTTTAGATGAATTAAACAGAGAAGCAATAAACAGCCGGATTCATTCGTATAATTTCCTCACTTGAATCTGGTGCATTAATGCTTCATAAGAGCATCCAAACAACAGAACAAGCTAAAGGTGACCTCTGACCCCCAGGCTCACAGATGATGGGGTCAGATGGACGGGTTTCAAACTCATCTGTTTTCATGTCTGTTGTGGTAGCGAGTTTATTCATAGGACGCTTTTAATACTCTCTTCTTTCGTTCCCTCTTCCGTTTCTATTCTGATCCGCTGGCGTTTGTCACGGCCCTAATGGACCACACGGATCTGACAACGCTCACATTCACAATAGAAGACACTCTCTCTGCTGAAATACAGAGCATCTGGGTTTGTACCCGCAGCATCAGTGAGGTCACTTCCTGTCGCTCGTTCTGTTTTTGTCTGCTTGTGCATTATGTCTTTACTTAACTGAGATGTATTTTTATCCAGATGCAGGACTTCGTGAAATTTTCACCAGCGTGATGAATTAGAGATTGTTCGCGGATCCTGAACATCCTGAAAACATCCTGAAATGCCATTAGAAACACTGCAAAGGTGAACTTCAAACACGCTGCCTCTTTTCATTAGTAACTGTGTTATCGGTGATGTGTGAACAATTGTGACATGTTTGTTTGTGTTCTGATTCATATAATGTGTGGATGAGGGTGAAGGTTTGGAGAGAAGGTCAGTTGGGAGGCATTACAGACACTATGACATCTATACCTTTTCAAATAGGTGTACAATGAGCGTGAGTCACAAGACCTTGATCATACTCAGAATGTTCAGCTAATGTCATTGTGTGGAAGTCAGTCTGGTAACAAAAGATAGTGAGAGTTACATCACTTCCTCATATGACTAGTCCCATCTATCTGACCTTATTCCACTCTGAACCTCTTCTTCACAGTCAGCAGAAACTTTCACGTTTGCACTTAGTTCACATTTGATTGAGATAGCAGCAGTGAAATGAAAGCCAGCAAGAGATGGAGATCACAGCTGCAGCGTGTCTTACGGAGCCAGATGGCTGTGGCTGAACTCAATCTCTTAATTAACGAAACAATACAAACACACACACGTCCACAGAAGTCTGGACGAATCTACTGTACAGGATCAGTTAATCTGACTGACCTCATGAGATCCTGCCAGATTCACACCGTCTCCACAGACAGAACGATAGACAGACAGACAAATAGTACAACAGGATGGATGAACAGATAGACGAATAGACAGATAAACAGACGGAAAGATTCATAGACAGACAGACAAATAGATAGATAGTGTTGTCCATCGTGGGTTTGTTTTTGCTCTTTTGCTTCATTTTGTTGCTAGTGGAAACGATTTAATCTCCATTGAATTCATCTGTAATGCAGTGACAACCCTGAACACACACACACACACACCCCACACACACAGATAACTGTGGCAGAAATGACTGCAAGCACATGAACAGACGAAGTGAGAGCTGAAATGGGGACAACTGGAGAACGGTACAAAACCGAAGATAATAGAGAGAGACAGGTTTGGGTTAAAGTGTGATTCCACAGACAGTCGCATAAACACACCACCCCACACTACACACACTGACCAAAGTCTTGCTCTCATTCAGATGGACGTTATGAATAAATTCCTGAAGAAAGACGTACGCTGAATCACACACTGAATCATCACACTGACTTCACCTGCACAGAGCGTCATGAGGAACATCTCAACTACAACTATCCTCAACTGTGGCGTTCTGTTAATGCTGAAAAAGTGTTTAATTGTTGCTTTGTACATTTGTCTACTGCTGTTGTGTTATTAGTGTTGTCCTCCCTGTCACACGTTCAGCTCGGTTTTATTCTTTATATGTCACTCCTGTCATTGAACGTACTGCAGCACATTTTACAGATATCGAGGTGAACAAATACAAAATTTAGATATCAATAACCACAGGCTCTTGAGAAATTATGATATTTAAAGAGCTGACAGGCTGCACATGTGTCAGTTTATACTGCCATGACAAGTCACACGGGGCGACTATTAACTGAAGTTATTTTCACAGACCACTTTACTGAAGGTAAAAGACGCTGTAATCTTTACTGGCACTTACTGAGATGGTCCATTTGAATGGGGTTCAGCTGACGGAAAAGCTCCGGTAATTGTGACTTTACCTCCCCGTGCAGAAATAAAGCCGTGCGAACAGGGATTTTGTAAAAGACTCGGTAAATGATTGCGTTTCTTCTGCAGCACTTCTGCAATGTCAATCATCATGTGTTGAATGTAAGAGGTTGTTTGTGTGTGAGCGTTTGATGAAAGCCTCACACACTGAACGCTGATTCTGTTATCGAGGACACACTGAGGATGAATACACACAGGAAATGAGCCCTTAAAAGAGTCAGACACACACAGCTCAATTCATGCACACCCACACACACAACACCACACATCCAACAAAAGCCACTACAACAGACAGACACATCACAACAAAGCAGCAAAGACAAGGAGAAATCCATAATCCTCCCTGGTGTGTTGCCACAGAAACGACTTTCATCAAACCTGTGAATTCATGTGGTCTTCACTCAACCACAGAGCTTCACCATTTCCCCTCGATCAAACGGATTGCAGTTGCTTCTTGGTTCTTCATCAAACTCTACCAAACGAAACTAAAATTACCCCAAACTACTACACTTAAATATCTCAAACATCAACTAAAGTAAATACAACCAATTAACTATACCAAGTAAACTCTAAACCTAACACAACACAGTGAATCCATGCCAACAATTATACCCACCTAACCACAGTAACTAATTAACACTAACTACTCTAAAACTTAACTCACTATCTTAGGTGACATATGGCCATTTTCCAGGACACCTCAGCCAGGATTTTCTAATGCCTACAATATCTAGGTTTGGCTCGCTTTGTTTGCGTGTGCAGACCGCTCGGTGTATGACATCAAAATACCACAGATCATTTTGAACGCATAGGTACGTCTCTAGGTATTTTGATGTCATACACCGATCGGTTTGCACTCGCAAACAAAGCCAAAACCTAGATATGTTAGGCAATATAGAAATCCTGGCCTGACGCCAAACCAAACTACACTAAACTAAACTACACCAAACTAAACTTAACTACACTAAACTAAACAATGCCAAATCAAACCACACTAAACTAACCTAGACCAAATTAAACTTAACTACACTAAACTAACCTAGACCAAACTAAACTTAACTACCTAAACTAAACAATGCCAAATCAAACTACACTAAACTAAACTATACCAAACTAACATACACCAAACTAAACTTAACTACACTAAACTAACCTAGAGCAAATTAAACTTAACTACACTAAACTAAACTACACCAAACTAAACTTAACTACACTAAACTAACCTAGACCAAATTAAACTTAACTACACTAAACTAACCTAGAGCAAATTAAACTTAACTACACTAAACTAACCTAGAGCAAATTAAACTTAACTACACTAAACTAACCTAGAGCAAATTAAACTTAACTACACTAAACTAACCTAGAGCACATTAAACTTAACTACACTAAACTAACCTAGACCAAACTAAACTTAACTACACTAAACTAAACAATGCCAAATCAAACTACACTAAACTAACCTAGACCAAATTAAACTTAACTACACTAAACTAAACTACACCAAACTAAACGTAACTACACTAAACTAACCTAGAGCAAATTAAACTTAACTACACTAAACTAAACTACACCAAACTAAACTTAACTACACTAAACTAACCTAGAGCAAATTAAACTTAACTACACTAAACTAACCTAGAGCAAATTAAACTTAACTACACTAAACTAAGCTACACCAAACTAAACTTAACTACACTAAACTAAACAATGCCAAATCAAACTACACTAAACTAACCTAGACCAAATTAAACTTAACTACACTAAACTAACCTAGACCAAACTAAACTTAACTACACTAAACTAACCTAGAGCAAATTAAACTTAACTACACTAAACTAACCTAGAGCAAATTAAACTTAACTACACTAAACTAACCTAGAGCAAATTAAACTTAACTACACTAAACTAACCTAGAGCAAATTAAACTTAACTACACTAAACTAACCTAGAGCAAATTAAACTTAACTACACTAAACTAACCTAAGCAATTAAACTAACTAACTAACTAAACTACACCCCACTAACTTAACTACACTAAAAAACTAACAATGCAAGCAACTACACTAGACCGAACCTAGACAAATTAAACTTAACTAAACTAACTAAACTACAACCAACTAACTTAACTACACTAAACTACCTAGAGCACTTAAACTAACTACCTAAAACTAACCTTAGAGCAAATTAAACTTAAATACACTAAACTAACTACACCAACTAACTTGACTACATAAACCTAAACAGATCCAATCAACTACAACTACACTAACCTAGAACCAATTAAACTTACTACACTCACTAGCTACACCCACTAACCTTACTACACTAAACTACACTACACTAGGCTTAAACATGTCAGAATCAAACACAGCACTAATCTACACTACAACCCCACTAAACTACACCAAACTAAACTTGACTACACTAAACTAAACAATGCCAAATCAAACTACACTAAACTAAACTATACCAAACTAACATACACCAAACTAAACTTAACTACACTAAACTAACCTAGAGCAAATTAAACTTAACTACACTAAACTAAGCTACACCAAACTAAACTTAACTACACTAAACTAAGCAATGTCAAATCAAACTACACTAAACTAAACTATACCAAACTAAACTTAACTACACTAAACTAAGCTACACCAAACTAAACTTAACTACACTAAACTAACCTAGAGCAAATTAAACTTAACTACACTAAACTAACCTAGAGCAAATTAAACTTAACTACACTAAACTAAACTACACCCAACTAAACTTAACTACACTAAACTAAACAAAAAAAAACACCATTGCCAAATCAAACTACACTAACGAACCTAACCAATTAAACTCCCTACACTAACTAACTCCACAACTAACGAACGTGCGCTCGCGTGCTGACTAACCCTAGAGCACTTAAACTTCGACTACACTAAACGAAACTACAAACAACCCTACACTAACTACACTAACTAAACATGCCAAATCAAACTAAAACTACAACGAAACTACCTAGACCAATTAAACTTAACTCCACTAAACTAAACTAACACCAAACTAAACTTAACTACACTAAACTAAACAATGCCAAATCAAACTACACTAAACTAACCTAGACCAAATTAAACTTAACTACACTAAACTAACCTAGAGCAAATTAAACTTAACTACACTAAACTAACCTAGAGCAAATTAAACTTAACTACACTAAACTAACCTAGAGCAAATTAAACTTAACTACACTAAACTAACCTAGAGCAAATTAAACTTAACTACACTAAACTAACCTAGAGCAAATTAAACTTAACTACACTAAACTAACCTAGAGCAAATTAAACTTAACTACACTAAACTAACCTAGAGCAAATTAAACTTAACTACACTAAACTAACCTAGAGCAAATTAAACTTAACTACACTAAACTAACCTAGAGCAAATTAAACTTAACTACACTAAACTAACCTAGACCAAATTAAACTTAACTAAACTAAACTAAACTACACCAAACTAAACTTGACTACACTAAACTAAACAATGCCAAATCAAACTACACTAAACTAACCTAGACCAAATTAAACTTAACTACACTAAACTAAGCTACACCAAACTAAACTTAACTACACTAAACTAAACTACACTAAACTAAACAATGTCAAATCAAACCACACTAAACTAAACTACACCAAACTAAGCTACACCAAACTAAACTTAACTACACTAAACTAACCTAGACCAAATTAAACTTAACTAAACTAAACTAAACTACACCAAACTAAACTTAACTACACTAAACTAAACAATGCCAAATCAAACTACACTAAACTAACCTAGACCAAACTAAACTTAACTACACTAAACTAAACAATGCCAAATCAAACTACACTAAACTAAACTATACCAAACTAACATACACCAAACTAAACTTAACTACACTAAACTAACCTAGAGCAAATTAAACTTAACTACACTAAACTAAACTACACCAAACTAAACTTAACTACACTAAACTAAGCAATGTCAAATCAAACTACACTAAACTAAACTATACCAAACTAAACTTAACTACACTAAACTAAACTACACCAAACTAAACTTAACTACACTAAACTAACCTAGAGCAAATTAAACTTAACTACACTAAACTAACCTAGAGCAAATTAAACTTAACTACACTAAACTAAACTACACCAAACTAAACTTAACTACACTAAACTAAACAATGCCAAATCAAACTACACTAAACTAACCTAGACCAAATTAAACTTAACTACACTAAACTAAACTACACCAAACTAAACTTAACTACACTAAACTAACCTAGAGCAAATTAAACTTAACTACACTAAACTAAACTACACCAACTAAACTAACTACACTAACTAACAATGCCAAATCAAACTAACTAACTAACCTAGACCAATAAACTTACTTACACTACACTACTACACACACTAAACTAACTTACACTAACTACAATGCCAAATCAACTACACTAATAACCTAGACCAAATTAAACTTAACTCACTAAACTAAACTACACCAAACTAAACTTAACTACACTAAACTAACCTAGAGCAAATTAAACTTAACTACACTAAACTAACCTAGAGCAAATTAAACTTAACTACACTAAACTAACCTAGAGCAAATTAAACTTAACTACACTAAACTAAACTACACCCAACTAAACTTAACTACACTAAACTAAACAATGCCAAATCAAACTACACTAAACTAACCTAGACCAAATTAAACTTAACTACACTAAACTAACCTAGACCAAACTAAACTTAACTACACTAAACTAACCTAGAGCAAATTAAACTTAACTACACTAAACTAACCTAGAGCAAATTAAACTTAACTACACTAAACTAACCTAGAGCAAATTAAACTTAACTACACTAAACTAACCTAGAGCAAATTAAACTTAACTACACTAAACTAACCTAGAGCAAATTAAACTTAACTACACTAAACTAACCTAGAGCAAATTAAACTTAACTACACTAAACTAAACTACACTAAACTAAACAATGTCAAATCAAACCACACTAAACTAAACTACACCAAACTAAGCTACACCAAACTAAACTTAACTACACTAAACTAACCTAGAGCAAATTAAACTTAACTACACTAAACTAACCTAGACCAAACTAAACTTAACTACACTAAACTAAACAATGTCAAATCAAACCACACTAAACTAAACTACACCAAACTAAGCTACACCAAATTAAACTTAACTACACTAAACTAAGCTACACCAAACTAAACTTAACTACACTAAACTAACCTAGAGCAAATTAAACTTAACTACACTAAACTAACCTAGACCAAATTAAACTTAACTAAACTAAACTAAACTACACCAAACTAAACTTAACTACACTAAACTAAACAATGCCAAATCAAACCACACTAAACTAACCTAGACCAAATTAAACTTAACTACACTAAACTAAACTACACCAAACTAAACTTAACTACACTAAACTAAACAATGCCAAATCAAACCACACTAAACTAACCTAGACCAAATTAAACTTAACTACACTAAACTAAACTACACCAAACTAAACTTAACTACACTAAACTAACCTAGAGCAAATTAAACGTATCTACACTAAACTAAACTACACCAAACTAAACTTAACTACACTAAACTAAGCTACACCAAACTAAACTTAACTACACTAAACTAACCTAGAGCAAATTAAACTTAACTACACTAAACTAACCTAGACCAAATTAAACTTAACTAAACTAAACTAAACTACACCAAACTAAACTTAACTACACTAAACTAAACTACACCAAACTAAACTTAACTACACTAAACTAAACAATGCCAAATCAAACCACACTAAACTAACCTAGACCAAATTAAACTTAACTACACTAAACTAAACTACACCAAACTAAACGTAACTACACTAAACTAACCTAGAGCAAATTAAACTTAACTACACTAAACTAACCTAGAGCAAATTAAACTTAACTACACTAAACTAACCTAGAGCAAATTAAACTTAACTACACTAAACTAACCTAGACCAAATTAAACTTAACTAAACTAAACTAAACTACACCAAACTAAACTTAACTACACTAAACTAACCTAGACCAAACTAAACTTAACTACACTAAACTAAACAATGCCAAATCAAACCACACTAAACTAACCTAGACCAAATTAAACTTAACTACACTAAACTAACCTAGAGCAAATTAAACTTAACTACACTAAACTAACCTAGAGCAAATTAAACTTAACTACACTAAACTAACCTAGAGCAAATTAAACTTAACTACACTAAACTAAGCTACACCAAACTAAACTTAACTACACTAAACTAAACAATGCCAAATCAAACCACACTAAACTAACCTAGACCAAATTAAACTTAACTAAACTAAACTAAACTAAACAACTAAACTAAACTAAACTAAAAACCTGCCCAAATCAAACACACTAAACTAACCTAGACCAAATTAAACTTAACTACACTAAACTAAACTACACCAAACTAAACTTAACTACACTAAACTAAACAATGCCAAATCAAACTACACTAAACTAACCTAGACCAAATTAAACTTAACTACACTAAACTAACCTAGAGCAAATTAAACTTAACTACACTAAACTAACCTAGAGCAAATTAAACGTATCTACACTAAACTAAACTACACCAAACTAAACTTAACTACACTAAACTAACCTAGAGCAAATTAAACGTATCTACACTAAACTAAACAGTGCCAAACCGAACTACACCAAACTGAACTAAATTACACCAAACTGAGCTACACTAAACTTAAGTACACTCCAATACAAAAAATAAACCACACTAAACTAAACTAAATTACAGCAAAATAAACTGTTCTAAACTAAACTAAACTAAATTACAGCAAACTTTTACAGTAAACGTTAAAGTATTTTACAGCAAAAAAAAACACTCAACTACAACAAAATAAACCATGCTAAACTAAAACAAACCACACTAAACTAAACTAAATTACAGCTAAATAAACTACACCAAACTAACTTACACCAAACTAAACAACACTAAACCTAAGTACACAAAACTACACCAAATTAAACCACGCTAAAGTGAACTAAATCAGAACTTAAATTAAATTTTAACTAATCGACATTAAACTAAACCACAACATAGTGGTCTGTTGTAAGTCGGTCTGTGTTTTTTTCTGTCTTTGATTGCATTGCAGCAGCTTCATATGCAGTGAGATACAAATAGTTCCTAATAAATACATATTTCAAGTCCAAACAGTGGCTGATAAAGGACATTTATCCGAGTCAACAGTATTTTTAGAATACGAGTGAGCCGGTCGAGATGGACGATACATAACATAATGAAAGATCACAGAGTGCAAATTAATGCCACAAACAAACTCTGAGAAAAGAGCAGTGCTCATCAGAGCACAAAAACACCAATAAAAACCCAATCTAGCGTCTGTCAGAGCCTCAAAACACGGCTAAAATAAGACAGCCATATAACTTCAAATTACTGACCGTCACAGCAGAAACGCTGTAAATATCATCTTAATTGAGGCAGACGAATAAAGCGCGAGACGGAGGGTGTTTTCAGTGTCAAATGAGCGTTCAGAAGCGAAGCCTCTCATAATTGATTCCTGCAGAGGCTCTGATCAATACACTATTTTGGTTTGATGAGTCAGATACAAGAATATAAAAACAGCACAAGAAAATTGGCTGCAATTTGAAATTTCTGTGAAATCTATTTCACACTCCCCCATTACGCTGCGTGTGTTATTTATGCAAAAACGGCCTCATTATATGTCATTACAGATATTATGGCGTTATTTTAATCGGATTTGAGCTGGTGTTTCCTTTGGGAAAGTCGATTCCTTGCTACCTACTTTTCCCGAGTTTATACCGATGTAGCTTTGCGACATATTCTATTCTAGTTCTACTGATCTTGATCTGTTTCAGCGGATTGGGCCTTTTAAAGTGTTTTATGAAGACGTTTGTGAAGCTCAAGCCTCCCACCAATCAGAAGACAGCTCACTGAGCGAAACATTCATATTCCATTCAGGGTTATTATCGTTAACTAAAACTAAAACAATAAAAAATGCATTTTTGTTACTTGAAACAAAATACATGTTAACTGAAATTATATTTAAAAAACAAGCTTATTTTATTCCTTTCAACTTGAAGCACTAAAATAACTAGAAATAAACTAAAACTAATAAATAATATGAACAAATCTATATTTAAAGTAAACAGCTCTTGAAAGTAGAAAATATAAAAACTAAATCTAATTCAAAATATTAACAAAAGCTACAATATTATAGTAAAAATTATTTCATTCACTCTTCTGCATATTCCAGTTGGGTTAGATTAATTCACAAAAAGCTTCACAACAGATCAGATCATCCATATTTTTTAATAATCACAATGTGAAGGATCAACATATGCAAATACTGTTATCACTGGTTCGTGCACAGCAACCAAACTTAGCAAAAATCCTTAAAATGATTCATTTACATGCTGGTAGAAATTATGAATTAAATGGATGCAATGAGAGTCAAATGTTCAGTGCAAGAAACAATGTTGCAAATATCTAAACATTCTTCAATCGAGCTGCAAAATGACATAAGAAGTCTTGTTTATCCAACTTTTATTATCACATATCAAGTGGTCTAAAAATCGACTTAATTCAAATGGAAAACAAGTTTGTTTTTCTGACCCCGTTTGCAGATACTTGGTCTCGTTTTAAGCACAAACTTCTCCGAAAGCAAGACTTAACATCTTATGTCATTGTGCATCTCAAGCAAATGTATCTCGGTTTAAGAATCTTCAGATATTTGGAAAACAAGGCAGAAATACTGAGGAAGAACCACTTTATGCAGTGATTATCTTCATATCGACTACGTTGTTTTATGAATGAAACGGGTCAGTTCTAGCTGAACTAATCTACAGTCCCCTGAGGAACATCAGAGGTAATAAATAGCATCTGACTCAGATTTCAGAGCGGTTGAGAATAAGATGTCCAGAGAATCCCCCTCATGCCAGCAGATGGCTGAAGAAGAGGGTGGAGGTGGTTTCCATTAGCGTGTTTGAGATGTGTGAATGTCACATGACTCCTGTGCACATACATGACACATGCAGCATCGCACATGAAAAGGCCAGGGGCGGCGGCGTGAAAGCACAACTTCATCACTGCGGACAATGAGCTGGAGTCGCTCACAAAGACCCGACAGCGCGTCACACATCTGCGGCCTTTACTGCTGTCTGTCATTCTGATATGAAGCCTCCAGCTGACATCTGACTGCATCAATGACTGACGGCAGATGTTTGAGCATCTGTTGATCTCTGAGAACCCACGCAACATCTGCACGGCCCCTCAGAACGTCCTCTTTAATTATGATTCATCTTAATAAGTCAGTCAACACTAGTAGGTCAATGGTGCAATGGAGGTTGACTGACCATTTGGTGAAGTGATCTTCAGTGATCCTCAGCTATTGTGTGTCAATCATAAACATAGCTGCTGTAAAATACTGATCATTTGTAATGCTTCTGGTACATTTGCTCATTTGCCAAAGAACATAAAAAGTAGGCTTTTCACCAGATTTCTACTGGCTCTAGTTCTGTAACCAGTGGAATCTCAAACTCAATATTTGTACAGCTCAATGCTGCTATAGAGGACTTAAATCTGAGAGAATTTCAACTTCCAATCTGCTCCCGCGCCAGAGATAATCAACCTGAAAGTCAAGGAAATGTTTGAAAAAATGGCACTCTCTCCCAATTTCTCGCCCCCATAAAAAATAATGTAGATTAGTCCCACAGCTGAAATGTTCTGTTTGCGCTCTATATTTAACTAGGTACTCCCTAAAAAAGATTTAGGACTGAAACTTTAACCCTTCCCAAAATAAACGGACCCTAAAAGTGGAACCTTTGAAGCGATTTTGATAATTATATTTGGACGTCTGATTTAAATCTAAGAGACAAGAATGTGCAAAATGTACAGTATGTAAAATACTGTTTTGCAATACCAATATAATCATAACTTTGAGAGAAACAAAGGATTGTGTTGGGCAAGAATGGGTCCAAAGCATCATTGAAATGAGCTGAAGTGTGTTTTAACACACCTTAAACAACAGCAGCATCGGCTGTGTGCGTCAGCGCTGGAGTGGATGTTCAGAGCTCCACCAGATCAAAGCTGCTCCTCCACACACACACACACACACCACACACACACACACACACACACACACGCGTGTGTGTGAAAGACAATCAAACACCCTCATCAGATCAGATCAGACCTATGAATACTGAAACATTACTGATTACTTCTGTCTGATTCTGGGTTATTACTGTTAAATACATTTTAAATTACAATTATATATACATTATCTATATTCAAATAACAGCTACAAAGATAGAAATATTTTAAATAAATTTAACAAAAGAATAAAATATATAGCGTACAGAAACATAATTCTATTTTTAGTCACATGTTAATGTATTAATGTACAAAATAATTCTTGTGTCAGTAATGCACCGGAATGTTTAGCTTCTTCTCAATGATGATTCTCATTCGAATTTTTGAATGTTTTTATTGAACAGTTGCATAACAGTAATACAGTGTTGGGGAAAGTTACTTGTAGAAGTATTGCATTACAATATTGCATTACTCCATGAAAAAAAAAAGTAATTACATTACTTTTTATGGAAAGTGATGCATTATGATACTTTGCGTTATTTATTGTCACCTGAGCTGGGCTTGCTGATTTATTTTTAGCAACAAAAAAACAACAAGCTTTAATTTCTATACTCAAAATATAAGCTTTAACATCTTTTTGTTGATTATGGAGTGAAATATGACCAGCATGTGTTTTTGACAGGATTCATGAGTTGCACATAGATGCTTTCAGACTGCAAACATGATGTTCTTCCTCAGAATTTGTGTCTGGTTTTCCAGTTCAAATATCTAAACAATCTTAAATCAAGATGCACTTACTAGAAAAGCAAAATGATTTAAGATATTAAGTCTTGCTTTCTAAAATGTATCAAAAATTAAAGAGAGTTTTTGCTTAAAACACGAGACTATCTGCCAATGGTGTGAGTAAAACTTAATTCAAAGAGAAAACAAGATTATTCCAGGAAACATGAGAAACAAGTAAATATGAGAATCAAACACAGTTAGCACTGAGCTGCATCATCGCATTACGACTCACTGTACAGTACATCACGTGTGTGATATGGAAAGAACAAGTGCTTTCAAACATCATTAGTGTTTTGAGAAGCCTGATGGTGTTGGCTTTTAAGAGAGCCATAATTAATATATCTAGACGAACCCAGAGCAAATGGAAAAATACTGCAGTAAAAACACTCTTCAGTGCCACGTAAGTGTGTTATGCAAAAGACAGACTCATTAAACTCATCACATTAGTCGGGTTATTTATCTATTAAATGAGTTATCTGCTGAATCCATCCAGAGGAAATTATGCCAGAGTCTCTGCGA
>JADLZN010004993.1:35000-37500 GCA_018155175.1 Sinocyclocheilus anophthalmus
AATACAGTTTACAACTCTACCAATCGCTCTCATACGATGAGCATTCTGAGATCATTCTCGGAAAGTCATCATGATGTTTGTACCTGATGAACGTTCTCTTAACGTCTGAACGTTTAACATATTTTAGGTAAAAATAACATTTGTAGAATGATGTAAGAAAGGGTTTAGTCACCTTTAAAGAGTCAAAGAGCTTATTTTCTGCAATAATCCAATAATTCCAGTGGAAGAGTCCTTTTGGGGTTTTGTCAAGAGAACCAAAATTGTGTTAAAAAAATCCAAATATTGGTTTTATTTGAAAGATAGCATTTCTTATAAATACTCTTTCTTAAGAATATTCTTACAAAAAAGAAAATGACCTTTTTCTTAAGATTGTTCTAAAGACAAAACTTATGAAAAAATACTGGATTCCTGAAAAGAAAGTGAATTCTTCATAAATTTAGGATAACCTCCAACTTGCCTTAAGTCCCCGATGTTCAATCCAAAAGCCAATGAAAAATCCTGTGTGTCAAGTGTTTTGTCGAGGGAACAGAAATGTCATTAAAAATGCTAAATAAAGGGTTTTATTTTAAAGTCAATAGGACAGCATTCTGAATTAAACACATAACCAGCAATCAGTATGTTAAACTTTTGTTGGCCACAGAACATATTTTCTAATAAACAAATGCTAATGCAAAAAAGTCTTATTTTTTTAGAGTTTTGTCAAGGGAAACAAAAATTGTGTTAAAACTTTAAAATAACAGCTTAATCGTAGTGGTTTAAATCATGCAACCGCAGTGTAGTTTTGTGTTTGGCCTACGTAGTTTAGCTTTTGACTTCTGCATGGAGGCTTCAAAAGTTGTGAAGATCATCAGGATGCACAAAACATGTAAGAATCATTATCTTTTGTTGGTCGCAGAGCTTATTTTCTGCAATAATCCAGTCGCCAATGAAAAAAACAACAACCTTTTGAGTGTTTATCGAGTGAATGAGGGTGATGGTAACGTCCAGTTGACCAACAAAAATCCACCATCACTGCAGAGCTCGACAGACTGCAAAAACATTCTTCTAGAGAAAATATATTTCAAATATATGCAGAATACATGCAGCTTCAGGAAATACATTTCTCTCCGTTCTCTGTAGGACGAACGGCTTGTGTTCCTCTCATTTGTAAGTCACTTTAGATAAAAGCTTCTGCTAAATGAACAAATGTAATTGTGACACACACACACACCCACACACACACACACGACACACACACACACACTTCACTGCCCGTCTGTCCTCACTATTGTGTGTCTCTCTACCGTCTCAGTTCATCATTTACATAAACCAAAGAATTTGGCAAAGCTCTGCATTAATAATCACCCTAACGAAGCTCTGTTTAATTGCCGGGCGCAGTGTTTATGTGCATGCAGATGAGCTGATGAATATTCATGAGGGTTGTCAGGGAAGCCTGTGCGTCATGTTCAGATGTGCTGCAGGGTAAAGCACTGTGAACGCCCACCACTGTCACCTGACCTCTGGATCCACGTCAGCGACACAACAACAGACCCAAGTGCCTGTGGCACACGCACACCACACACACACACACACAACACACACCAACACACACACTAAACAAACACCCCCACACCCAAACAAACACACCCACACACACACCCACACACAGATGACTACTACACGAGAGCGTTACACACTAACACAACGGTGGGATGATGTCTGATGATGATTTGATATTATTTCCCTCACAGAGCTTATGCAAAGTGAAATGAGTCTTAATGAGGCTCTCAAATCATTATTTACTATTGAGCTCATTTATCTGATCCATTTGTCTTTGACTTTGCAGATCTTACAGTTGTGATCAGCGGAAGTAGAGGGCTCTTTAAAACAAACATTAAAAAACATTTTTGCTACTTGAAATAAAATTAATAAATGAAAACACACACACATGCGCGTATATGAAACTAAGCTTATTTTTATTTAGTTTAACTTGGTGTACTAAAATAATGATAAATGAAATACAAATTTATAAAACCTACATATTAACAATAAATAAATAAAAATGGCAAAACCACACAACAAAATTACTAAAACCTTAACTAAAATTTAAATAAAAACAGAATCGAATTCAAAATATGAATAAAAATGATAATAGCACCTCAATTGGGTGTTGAGATGTGGGCGTGGCTCTCAAGAATTAGCTTAATTAGACATCACAATAAATGATTGGAGAAGACCAGCATACAGTAAGAGAGCAGAGGGAAGATCCAGTCATGACATTCTGATAAAACTGAAATGAATTGTTCACAATAAGTTCAGTAACATGCATTTGGAAAATAGAATAGTTTAAATGCATAATTTAAATAATTTACTCACTTTCAAAGCATCATAACAGCACTTCATCAGATGACTCTATATTCAAATCTTCTGAAGTCACATGACGCGTTATATATGAGGAATTCATGATTCACTGCATATCTTCCTCTTAAAACTCAATCACACGTGGATGAGCTCACAGATC
>JADLZN010004994.1:0-73178 GCA_018155175.1 Sinocyclocheilus anophthalmus
AAAATATTATGATGGCAGTGCATAATAATTCAGTGTCATCAGTTTGCCAAAATGAACTCAGAAGAACGTTTTACGCACCATTTATACTTGGTAGGGAGCAGGTGTAAATTTCTTTTGTACCAACTAACATTTTGAAAATACAAAAATTTTCATGAATTCGAAAGTTTACGTCAAAACGGATTTACGAACGATTTACCCAAAAAATTGTTCTGCTCGTGTTTCATGAATGAGGCCCGATTTGTCCCACAATAGAAATGTTTTTGGTCATCCATAGATCCCACATTCTTGCGCATCCCTCGGTTGAATTTGTTTTGAACTTTCTATTCATAAAAAGATGCAATCCCGCACACTATCTATACTTGTTAAACATTGAAGTTTATTATCACAAGCACAAGCAACGTTTCGGTCCACTGACCTTCATCAGGCATATGAATACTATTAAAGACAAGACATTTTTAAAATACGCTCCCAACCAATGAATGTCATCGACACTGTGGACCAATCACCAACGCATACGTCATACGTCAAACAAGGGCTCAAATATCCAATAGAACACACTTTACATCACAAATAAATGATGTTCCATTATTTAAATGCAAAGATAATCATGTTTGTAAAGTCACAAAATCAGACAATTCACATCTTAACATGGTTATAATGTCATCCCCTCTTAATCAAACAGACATTCAGATATACAATAAAAACACTTTACAGCATTACATTAAATAATGCTTCATCATTTAACCCCAAGGGTGATCAAGTTTGCAAAGTCACAATTGTGATCTGAGTGTCTGTTTTGTGTGCGGGATTGCATCTTTTTATATTTTGGACTTGACAGTTTTGTTGGACCTTTTTTCCTACGCACCTATCGTTTTTTTCATGTGTGCTGAGTTTGTGTTGATTGAAATTTTAATTCTCAAAGAAATTGGATAAACTTTCACAGGTAAGAATTTTTTTTTTTTTGAATTTTCACCTTTATTTAGGGTTTCGACAGATATGAACAAGTTAAATTTGATCAATTTTTAATAAAGACATTTTAAGACCTTTTTAATACCACCTTATATTGAGTTTAAGAACTACAACCTGTATGGAAGACCCTTAATAATTACAGACATTATATTTAATAGTATTAATGTAAAGGAAACCAAAGATCATCACTGTCATAATTCTATTTTTACTACTTATAACGGTGCTTTTCATACTCAGCAACATTATTCAACAAAATATCCCCACAAAGTCAATCACTAAAATTTGCGTGTGGTAACGTTCTTCAGAGGCAATATTTTTATAAGCTTTACATACTAACATCTGCATGTTTTTATTTCCTTACAAAGCTTTTTGTACATGTTTAAATGTATTCATCATCTTTCATGTCACATTATTACCATTGATCATAAATTCATATACACTGCAGGACTGTTACCAGGCAGATTAATAATTTACACTACAATAACTGCAATATTAATGTTTGTTATTAATGTTTTAATACTTCAGAAAATACCAATATTTTAAAACATAATAACCACCAGAGGTGGAGTAAGTCTCCAGGTGTCAATGACTTGCTTCTTTTGGACACGATCAGTCGGAGTTATTTAAAAAGTTTATTTGATCTTTCAAAGCTGTTTAATTGCCACTCAGCGTTGGTTGCATGCATCTCCAAAGGAAGTTAATAAAAAGCGCCCTATACCTTCAAAAAGAGTGTTCTCGACACAAGCTCCGGTGGTGAACAAGGCCCCTGTAGCGAATCGTGCGTTTTTTGTAAAAAAAATATCCAATTCAAAACGTAATACTCACTTTACAGTAGATGCGCTAACTGTTGACCGAAGCAGCTCCGGGAGATGACGTATGAGTTCAGCGGTTACCATACACGCGCCGGTGAGTTCTTGTGAAACCACGTTTGTGTTACAGATCCAAGGAGCCAGTTCCTTACTTTAGCAAGACACGCTACTTGGTTCCTCACTAACTCGGTTGTCCCTAGATGAGGGAACGGAAATTGCTAGGTAATTACCCTTTTCCCTTCCAAATACTACTGACGCCTTATTGAATTACCCGTGAAACGCGCAATGGCGTTCAGCGGCGAAATATGAGGGGCTTCCCACTCTAGCAAATAGCGCTTGTACGTCTCCATTCAAGATCATACTATTCTAACTCCGAGCTGGTGACACGGCACTAAAGAGCTGTCTCGTTCCTCATCTCAGTAGTCAAGTTTCCCATACTTAACGTAATGAGTGGCATGATATTGGGCTTGGCATCGGTTAGTTTCCGTCTATCACACCCAGCGAATTACTCTGGTAAACAGGATAGGAAGGCCCAGCGCCATCACTTTAGAACCATTGAAGTTTAATTTCACGAAATTGTGTGTTTGTGATCACATGTCTCTTTTCGAACTTATATAAATCATGGTTTGTGATAGCACTGCTGACCAGTGCCAAATGAGAGTATGAGGTGATCAAGTCCTAAAGGCGTGATGAAACTATATCATACATGTATTAGAGACCTGCACTCCTGCTGGACCCAACATAGCAGGGTGCGGCGCGGGACAACTTTTGATGGGCGAGTGCGGGATGCGGGAGAATAAAATGATTCGCGGGACTCCCGCAAAATAGAAATTACCTAAACATAAAGTGTCTAAAACATATACATAGTTGTTCTTTTTGCTTTTGTGCACAGATAACTACCACATATTAACAGTACAATGATTGACATGCGCCGCTAGGCATAGTTTTTATTTATAACACTTGTAAAACGGTTGCGAATGTACCAATCTCACTCTGTTGAGGTCTGAAACGCAATGGCCATCATAGGTGATTTATGCACGTGTCCCGAGACAATCTACGTGAGGTCGGCAGTGTCTCTTCGTCGGGGTGCGGGTAGGCGGGGCTGGATGGCGTGTGCCCTCCCGTTGCGAGCGAATCCAGGTTCGCAAACACTAATCACGCAGGTTCCACTGGGGAGATTAGTATATTTTGCCAGTGTTGGCATTATTTTGGTTAAACACATTTATGATCCGCTTAGTGAAGTTTAGCTTGTTGGTGATATGGACCCCCTGCTCGCTTCTGCCAGGCAACATGCCGCTCCTGCTTGCTTTTTCTGTTAAAATCTGTTTGTGTTGGGAATTGATGCTTACCTAAGACAAATATTTAATCAGCTGTTGCTGGTGTTGTGAGCCTAGGGATTTACAACCATTGCTGCATTCTTCGATGTACGACAACAAATCTTATCATCTATTATCGATGCGGGATCGGGACAAACATAATGGAGGAACGGGACAATAATATATTTCCGCGGACTCTTGCGGGAGGGCGAGCGCCCTGAAGATCCGTCCCGCTCAGATAACTCTATGTTATGAGCGATAAGAAAGCTATTGGATTGGTGGCGCGTCATCAACGGGTTATCACCTTCAACCACTTAGGCTTCAGCTCAGCTCATACTGAGCGAGAAGTGGTTTGCACTCGCACTGACAGCAATGGTTGAGCAGCGACGACACATCTACGTTATAAACCCGCGTAAAGTGTTGGGTGATGACAGCCTCGCAGCCATGCAATACCTGAATATAATGCCATTTTGCCCCTGCCCATGAGACGCGAGCCACGTGGGCTGGGTGGGCTGAAACCCCTAAGCCTTTATGATGGTTCCGTGGAATCTTGCTTCGCCCTCGTTCATTTAAAATGTTATTCATTAATTACACACCGTTTCTGTGTGTTGATCTAGACCACCTACATTATTCCTCCTGGGCTTTAATGTTCATTGGTGAAATTACTGACAATGTTCGACAATGTAATTATTTGCACACCCTTTAACCTTATCTTATTTTTAGGTGAAGAACTTTTATACACCTATTTTTGGCTTTTCCTACTACCACTTGATGATTCAAAGAAAACCACGCGTGTGGTTATAGTCCCACAGCTTTCACACTCGCATCTGACTAAGGGGGGCGAACTGCGAGCTTGATTCACCCAGTGGTGCTGTTAAATTGTATTTTAAGCACTAGTTTGCCCATCTTCATTTCAGCACAGCATTATCGTCTGAACCGTAGGGACGCTACAACCCTAATAAACTTTGTCACCAACTGAATCTTACGTGATTTTGGTCGGTGCCGTATGCCGTCCAACGCAATAATGCCTCTTTGAATTGACGCTGTAGCGTATTCTTCACCCGCTCCGGTCATGTCCCTACCGCCCCTTTCAGGAGCTGCCAGAATTATTTTTAAATCCCAGTTAGGGCGTACACGAATGCATATAAATTTACAGTAAATCTATTCCATAATTATGCGTACTAGATTCTTTCTATCAGACCCCCTCTATTTTTGACGTCCTCGGGGTAAAGCTTTTTTTAGCGGAGGGGTCAACCTCAAGCAGCTCTAACGCTGGGCAGGGGTTATTTTCACCGGAGTGCATAATAAGGTGGTTATGTTGAGAGACATGTATAAAATCTTCCACAACTGCAGACAGATACAACACTATCTTACTAACACAAAGTTATTACTGTAGGGCCGAAATTTTCTCCGTCAGGCCTCCTTTCCATTTCTCCACTGCAAACCTGAACGTTCCGCGTTTTTTTCAGACCTCGCGCAGCTCCCCCAACGCGTAGTATTACCACCCTCCAAATCAAGCGTGAACGAACCCGCTGCCGTGAATGCGTCTCTATGCGCGGGGGGTGAAGTCGTGCCTCATGGTTTAGAGTGAACCTCTGTACCCCTAAGGTTGCGAGTTCGACTCTGGTCCGGCAGAATTTGTAGTGGGGGTAGTGAGTTCAGCGCTCTGTTCCACCTTCATTACCACCTAGCGTGACCCTTGAGCAAGCACGAACCCAACTCGCTCCCTGGGCGCCACAAGCATAAAGGCCGGTGTGTTAACGCACGTGTTGTGTTCACTGCTGTGTGTGTTCACTTAGGATGAAATGAATGCATACGCACTATCTAGTATGGTCCTACTCTGCCACTTCCCGTCCTACAACTATTTCCCAATTCGAAGTCGAACGCACTCATGCAACACTATCTACAACTTGGATAAATTTGAAGTACTTCACCTCCCCCTCAGTATCCCGCAAATGAATTTCATCACTGAGCACTAAGCCATCATCCTCGTGAGATACGCTTTATTCATGCTCACAAGAAATAGCAATAATGCGAGCGCATCCAACTCCCTCGAGGCGAACGTTGCTTGCCTTCACCACATACAACATAGTCGTGTGAACATGCAGTAATTGGAGCAAAAGCCCCTGACAGAAACAAATGCACCCTAGTCATGTTTAGCTTAACACTACATAAACAACGGTCGTGAGATGAAGAGAGATTACGTGTTATCCCGCGCCCTTCTACTACTGATGATTGCGCCGGGTAATGACATCATCTGTCGCCGGCCAATGTTATTGTCGTTTTTAGATGTATGCTTCATACATACATACACGCTGAAGGCGTTCCCCCATAGCGACCCCTAGAGTATGCAGTTCGAAGTTCCCTCGAAAGGGAACATCTTTTACTTCATTTTTAATAAATTTTTGAAATCTATTAGCTTTGGTGTTTAAGCAATATAACCTTTGCATTAGCTTAACCGGGAATAATGCAAATCTTTCTGTTCATCACGAAAACTCTCTTCTGGTCATGCCAAACTATTGCATATTTGGTCAGCTGAACAAAGATCCTTCTTGGATAGAATTGAACAACACCAAGAGAGAAATCAACAACGCGACGAGATGTTATTTACAGATGTTATTTTCTGGAAGAAAGCACTCGCTCAACTGAACGTCTGGTAGGACAAATATTTGAGGGTCTCAGGAGCATTCTTCCGATCCCCTATGAGGCAGCTTCTCATTTCCAGGGACAAGCTCCACCACTCAACCTTTATATGCATCCTCTGCAGCACTACACAGGTCAATTTTACAATAGGCCAATGCACCATTCTCAAAATTGTCCCAAATTGCAGTGGAACCAGCAGCTCTGTTAGAAAAGAAAAAAAATAAAACAGAGTTTTTTAAAGGCAGGGTATGTAATTTTTCAAAAACACTTAAGAAAACTGATTCGGGCCGCCGATACAAACACGGTGTAGCCACCCAGCTACGGTGCGGTGATCTACCCTCGTATGTGGAGAGAGAGCTATGTCAGTGGCATGGGCTACATGAGCGGCCGAGCGAGAAAAAAAACAGAAGATAGAGATTCGGGAACAAACAAGAAAAATGTTCCTCGAACCGATCAGTCAAGAAGTAGGACCCGTGTAATTATTGGATCAGCTTTCCAGCGCTGGAAAGAACTCAAGGAGCAGAAGGCCTGCGAATCAGACGCGGAGGTTGCTTGGTTTCTTCTCGATAGGTGAGTAACACAGTGTCTACAACAGCTAAAGTCTGCCTACACTGCTGAGCGCTAATCATTGAATTTGTCGGTTCTGACGTCATAATGAACCGCAGCAGTTTTTTCTGTCGGGGATTTGTTGATGCCGCGCCGCTCACCCTCTAGTTACGTCTGTAGACCATGGTGTAACATTGGGTTTGCTTTGTGTCAACAGAACTAATCGTTGCCTGTCGTTTTTTTTTTTTTTATTTGTTTGCGTACGTATACTGTGCGTGGCAGCTATCAAAATAGGGGCAAGAAGGTAAAACCCTTTTTGGGACCCTTAGACCCTCAGTTTTGGTGTTTCAAATCTCAACCATATGGCTACCCAAATCGCTTACCCTGCCGCTTCACGCTAGTTGTCGAAAGACATGTCAAGGCATGTTTTTGTGCCCGTTTGTATTATTCAAAATCCCATATCCTACACGCTGCCATTCATTCCTGAAGCAAGCCTAACCAACCAACTCGCTCACAGAACAGCTTTCAACATTAACACACCCACCATATATTGTGGCAAAATAAAAATTACTCTCACCGCATAAGAGACAAACTCACTCTCTGTTATCTTTTAAAGGTTTTATTCTTTGCAAAGAAGGTTCACAATCATACAAGCACACATGTTGCTGCAAAGTCACGCTGTAAACTGTTGTCTCATTGGTCAAAGCTCCACGGTTTATTTTCAGGGATTCCACTTAGCTGTCATGGCTGGCATCCGTCAGGATGGAGAGATAGCTTCGCGGATTCCATTGTTTGTTTTTTGTAGCTGTCCTTATATTAATTTATCTTTTTGAGCAGGAGTCCAGGATTGATTGGGTAAACATTTTAAAAACGCCCCCTCTACAAAGAAGAGCAATAAGACGGCATTATAACATGAAAAAGTGCACTTTGTGGTGCGCACGTCTTTTGCTTGTTTCAAAAATCAGTACCATTCACAGGGTTCATTTTGGTATTAGTAAAACAGCTAATGCTTTCACGGAAACTTGCATATTACCCCATGATACATTGTGATATAGCCTGGTTCGTTGGTCCGTTTGATTGGATTGCTTTCTCACTACAACCGAACCGTTCCAGAGTTCGTTTTCAATCGAGCCGGGACCACCTCGTTCAGGCGATCTCGGACCGATTGTTTTGGCGGGGATCCGGGCGCGATTGCAGTGTTCACATACTGTATGCCCAAACGAACGAGCTAAGGGGGGGAAACGTGCCAGGTTCTGAAACGACGAGCCAGGTGTGAAAGTACCCTTTTTGATAATCCCAACTCAGGAAGGAGATTGTCACATTTGGGGCAAGTAACCAAGATGAATGATCAAAGAGACAGCACATTGTGACCATCACATGTAAATCCATGATGAAAATCATTAGTAAACCCAGGACAAAGACCAGGCTCCTTCTAAACCTTTTGACGTTTTTGTCCCTCACAAAGCACAGCACGACTGTCTTTAATATGTAGGATGCTCTAAATCTCTTAAAGAGGACTTACTCAATGATACTCCAGTCCTTGCATACTTCATATAATATGTAACCCCAACTTTAACTATTATTGTCCTAATCATCATATGTATGTTTTTTGAATACTATTGATATTTATGGTGTTATAGTCAGTTGGGTATAAGTAGGATTTGAAAATTCACAAACTTTATGTTTTTCTATCAATCCATACTTTGACAATGTATTCATATCTTTTTATAGAAATCATGTCCAACCTCGAGTCGTCTCCTCCAAGAGCACGAAGAATCGGACCTATTATCACGATCAATCATCACATGTTGATTTCATGTTCAGTGCGAGCAAACACTCAAGCCCACACCCCATCCCCACTACCTAAGCCAATGTCTTATTGGTCAATGACCACCCCCCATTCTATGGGATGTTGCACAAGTCCGGTTTCTAAAACTTTATTGACACATTATGCTTTTAATGCTCGCTTTTTCTTGCCTTTTGCCACCCCTGGCTAAAAAAGGCATTTATCGTCGTGGCTTTTTGCGCTCTTGACGCGTGGGGTCTCCTGGCTTACCCCTCAGCTGCTCCGTCTACACAGCTTGAGGAGAAACCGCCATCTATCGCGTCAGATGCTTCTTGCTGGCTTTCTACTTTAATTGGTTTTCCCGTTGGAGTTTTGTGTTCTAAGTTAAGTTTGCCGCAACGCCGTGTCTCTCTCCGACCTCCGAGTGCCCGTCCTAAAACTCACCAGCCCCACAACTCCGCAATCAGCCAACGCCAAGACTTCACTACTAAGGCCTGAACTTCCCGCCATCAGCAACCTTGGGAAACCCCTTTATGCACACGGAACAAAGGGACCCCCTAACAAGCCCGCACGTACCCGCTCCAATTCTGCTGAATTGGTGCTTTATTTAAAGCTTACAGTTTTTTTTTTCAATTGTCTACACCTTTGTCCCCATCTGTATCACCTTTTCAAAAGCTTAAACCATTACACAACATCCTCCTGTTGTGAACATACCATAACACAATTCAGTTGTTTTCACAATTTCAGTAATTAACAACGCTTTCTAAATGCTACCTGTCTTTCACACAGCTTACCCAAACCAAAATCATGATCTTTCTTAATCTTTGATTAGAAGCTTAAACACAGCACAAAGAATGACGACCTAATGTCCAAACTTTAAATTAGTGTAAAAGCCTCTACTTCGCAACAATAGCACTAAAAGACGATAGATATTTAATTACTGATCATGGAGAAATACTGATTCCAATCTAATGATCACTCCAAGGTCCCTTTATATACATGGACCATGCACAATAAACCAGGACCTCTCTGGACGGGGTTTTGTTCAAACAATAGAGAACAAAATACTAAAATGTCTGGCGCAGGAGAGTTGGACAAGGCAGAGCGACACAGGTGGATTAGGGAAACTGACAAGGTGGACCAGGATAGGAGTAACGTTGCGACCCGCTTACTCACCGGGAGACGGCGAGGTATTTGCGAGGAGTAACGAATGCCTTTTGGCTCAGTTCACAGTAGAGAGTATAGCAGCTGTTGTCTACTGTGAATAAGCCACCAATCCATCAGACCACTCTAGTATAAAATTCAGTGTCTGAATTCGTCACACCTGACACGCACGTGCTGAAATCGCGTCCAGCTTCACTCTCTCGCGGTTCACGCCTCGTGCGTTTCCCCTTATCCAATTTTCTTCCCGACAATCCAAATGTAATGAAAATGCAATTTCATGATGCCACAATTGCAGTTGTAATGCTACCGTATTTGTATTTGTAGCTGCTGGTGGCCAGCAGTTATTGTGGTACAATTTTTGTTGTTCTAAAGGACACAACGACTTCCTGCTCTGGTGGAAGAAGGGAGCTCTTAATGAAACCCAATCCAACATGCTATTGTCAAAATGTGGGTTCAGTTGTTTGACATGCATTAAAACTCCAGAGAAATTTCGGGACCACGCAATTTTACCCGGTGCCCAACCCTCTATAGAAGGTTGAAGCATCCCTCGGCTACCATTGCTCGACGTCTGAACAAACACATAACTTCCGAATGAAACGCTGTACACGGTTTCCTTCTGAAAGAAACCGCAGGCGGTGTCCAAGTAATTCGCCACACACTATTATGTCCACGTACCTTAACACTATACACTCTGATTCGCTAGACGTGGCCTTACACGATTCTACCACACTTTTCTATCACTATTTGTCTATTTAAACATTACCCACATAGTGATAAGCCCTATCACATCTTTGATTTCTTTCAGACAGTTCATGGAGTTGGCGGCTATCGCACCATTAATTCATTTTCATGTGGACGGGGCGGATTTAACCGGCAAAACTCCGGAAATAGAAAAACCTACGTCGTGAAACATCGGCGCCCCCCTACGCTTGATTCGTGCTGGTCAGAGAGGAGGCAAATATCACAGGCTTGGCGGCCAGCTGCTCAGATTGTCTGGTTTGGTCCGCGAAAGCCAGATTGGTCCCCCTACACCAGAGCTCCTCTTTGTTTTAGATTACCTTCCACCCCAACTGGTGAAGAAGAAGAAGGGAACAATGGGGGGAAACATGAGGACATTCTGTGATCGCATGGACCCAGAACGAGCATTCCACACATGTCACATGCCTTCACAAACTTGGTTTCGCAAGCCCCAATCACCGAAACTCGATATTCCCATAGTTACTTTTGTCCTTTCTGCCCCTCTCGTGACCCCTGTCACAATTCCTCAATCCCACTGGGGAATTTCTTTTCCTGACTCTGCAGTTAGTGACGTCTATGATCATCGACAACATGATCAAATGTCCCTCCTGGATGCAATGGAGGCTGGCTGCAGAGACATCTCAGCTGAAGACTGCCAGGGGTGGATAAGGCATGCTAAGCGTTTCTATCCAAGGTGCATAGCAAGAGACAATATAAGGTGTGATGTCGACTAGAACACGTGGCCAAATGCTGAAGATCTTATAGATTAGAACTGTACTCTTTCTGTTCCTTTTTTGTCTGTCATTTTGTTTTATTTTTGAAATTTATTTGAACCAAAGGGCAAAGGGCTGTATGTTTTTGTTTGTTTGTATCACGACGCAATTTCATTTTGGCCATAAGCGTTTACCTGCACAATTCTGGTTCACTTTTCTTTTTACAGCCATCAGTAATGAGACTCCTTCAGGGCGTCAACATACGTCTAAAATGAATCCACACTTTACACACACACACACACAAAAAAAATGTAGAGTTCAGCTGACTGAATTATTATTATTTTTTTTTTAAATGACCGATTGTTTCGCTAACAGGTCGAACTGGACATGCAAGTAATGCGTTTTTGGTAATGCATTATTGTTTCATTTTGACAGTCTATGCACTATGATCGACTATATGTTCCTATCGGATAGAAAACCTGTGTTTTGACTGAATGACTCAATTTTGAATCGGGTTTGCTGTGTTTTGATAGAGTTAGTATATGTAGAAAAAGGTGTTCGGCATTTTGAAACGTAGAGTTTGTATTTATTTAACAAATTGTGGTTTTGGCTATATAATTAACTATTTGGCTAATTGTGTGATGTAGGTGTGTTGCTGTGCTAAGAGTTTAGAAAAAGTACTTTAAGTAATGTAACGGAAACCGCTGGTAGTTCGTCTATTACTGTTTTTTTTTCAATTGCTAACATCAATCATCAAATTAACCTTCGCATTAAGTTTCTCAATGAGGCTAAGCAATTGCATATATTGCTATAAACTTGGGGGTTTCATATTTTCACACTTCTAAACTCATTCTTTCCTCACTGTCTTTCTTTCTGCAATCTGTGTGAATGTGTGTGTTTATGTGTTAGATTAGGTTACATGTCTTAAGACTTTATTAGATAAATCTATTTCTATTGAAAAGTAGTATCTAGTGTTTTGTGCTTACAAGTTAATGTCTCAAACTGCCGATCGTCTATGTGCTATAATGTGGGTTTCACATATTTTTGGATTTGCCTTATAATTCCATCTTTGCAGTTGACTTGTTTATCCGGCCTGTTCAGTATTGCTTGGCCTGCTGGCCGACTCAGTGAGCAGCCGTAAACCGTGACTGTTCAAATTCCCTTAATCAAAAATACTTATTGACCACCCTGTTTACCTTACTATATATTATATATATATATATATACATCTCAGTGAGCGAATGTGTGATTGTCACAAAGCTTTATTAGATGAAAAAGCCAGATACATACTCGCTTCTTGCAAGTCCTTAACATTTTGGTGTTGCCTTACCAGTAGTATCTAAGCATCCGCTGGTACCTAATCCTTGTGCTATTTGCAAAAGACAGACTAGCTGCTGTCGTTAAACATCTGTATTTAGAAAATAGGATAATTGTACAACCTTGAAGAACTATTTTGACAGAGATCTCAATCCAATTTGTTGATTTACCACTTTCATGAAGATAACTTACTAATCTTCTCCCCAATCCTTACATTTATGAATTGCAGGCATGTATACATCAGACCACGCTTTCTGTAGTAAGTGTCGGCTTTGCTGCATTCTGCTTCGGTTGTACATCAGTAAGCTTGGGAGCCCCCCATTGAATCCGTTCTTATCTGCTATAGCACCTAAAAAGCCCGCCACACTGTCGTCGAACGATAACCTATGCTTCCTTTTCCCCTTCATTGTGTCCCTCGGTGCCCCTTACGTATACTGGCTCCCTGGCACACAGGGCCCCAAACCTGTGTCGGTCGACTACTTGCTAAGGCAGGTTGTGCATTCATGTTTTTTGGAAAAGGTTTCTTCCTGCATCGTTCCATGTCTCTTATGAAAGCTGTCCTCCGTGGGCACGCGTGGTCAGGGTGAATGTAGGAGAGGCCGGTTTCTAGTACTCCACGGCAGCGCTGTGGCAAATAAATGACCACGACGCATCCTTATGTTGTGGGTTTTATAGTCATTAATCTGCAGCTGGGCCTGCGACTTTAACGCTAACGAACAAAATCACGATTAACAAAGTGCTAGTCCATTACCACCGCCAAGAGTAGAATACATGACAAATACTAATTTAGTTTAAGTAAATTCAGTACAGATATATTTTAAGCTTTAAAATAAGCTTTGAGACAAAAAAAAATCAAAAACATTACCTTACTCTCACTGCGAAAATTAATCTTTGGTCTTGTGAAAGCTCCTTTCCCGGTATATTTGTAGGCTGAGAAAATGGGGATCTTATTTCCTGTGTCATAGAGAGTTGCAAAAAAGATTCTGCCTTTATGTTCTTGGCAGATCAATTTATAACGGTTTTGATCCTTTGAGACTGAATTCTCCAGAATATCATGAATCACTGGAGGTTTTTCATTTGAAAAAGAATCAAGACATGAACTGAATGAATCAAGTTCGGTCATGATAAATGGAAAGGCAAGCATTAGCAGCACAGAGACGGCAAACAGATGCATCTTAACTTGTGTTCACGCTGAACAGAATCACAAACCAAACTAAAGCAGAAATGTGAATGTAATTTCACACGACCCCTGAAGACGATCAACTTGCAGAAAGAAACCCTCTTTATAATGAGAACACGGTGATTCTTCTCCGAGGTTACCGGCGTGGTTACAGTTATTTACAAAAAAAGAAAAAATACTCCCTTAAAAAGATAAACTGGTTCAGAAAGTGAGTTTTAATTTCATGAATTACTATTCTTCTGATTGATTCATTGATATCAATGTGTCGCATGAGAAAAGAGATTAACAAACTCATCTCACGTAATTACTGTTGGAAATAGAAACAACTTAATTATAAGTCCAGATCCGACTAAGACCGAACCTTGAACGCACTACTATAGTAATATCGATTATAATCATTTATATATATATATATATATATATAACTAGGGTCCAACAGTGCTACAGCACTCTTAAAAACATTGTGATATTTTCCTTGCCCTAAATTCCTATATTGCAGAAAAACTCATCTGTTGTATTGAACTTACAGGGACCACAGATTTTGTGCAAAATATCTACAAAGTCATTGGGGCTATAGGCAGAGGGTAATGATCAAATACTTAGCTAACTTATATTTTGTTATAATTTTTTTTATTTTATAAGTTAATCTGCTCAAAACATCACTTAGCAAAGTTTGTACTATATCTCTTATTTTGAAAAATCATATTTTGTTCAAAATAATATAGTCATTAAATATGTTAATTAAAAAAATATATGTTTACAATACACAACAAATCATTTTAAAAGTCAAGATTCTGACAAATCGCAAGCCGTTGAAGGGAGATCTCATAATGTGAATATAGGATTTACAGTAGTACCGACAATATGTTTCATTAATAATGATTATTAATTAAATCTGAGTGGTTCATTCGAACATGGATTATCTCCTAACTATGGCACCCACCATATATGTATTATCATCTAATTGAACCATGTCATGTCCACTGAAAGTCTCCATCTATTAATTTCATGTTAATTACTCCTGTGACCTTTCGCCCCAACCGCATGGGTGCCTTCTTACCCCAAATACCTACTTTTATATTTTACTGATTTAAAACTGTTGTGAAATTTTTAAGAAACACTTCCTCAAAGATAGCATTACTTTTAGCGCTGCTCATGTTCGTCTACTCACAATCTACAATTTCAAAAAACATAAATATTAGAATCAGTAATCCCCAGAATCACTTACTGCTCTGCTCAGCCCGCGAATCCGCGTGCGGATCAGACTGACTACGTACTTTTATGTATCTTGAAAAGCAATGTTGAAAGTGGCCTCTTACGCCCGTTGTTGTGCCATCTATGGTTTTAGATGAAAAGAATACAAGGCCCTTACCGTACCCCTGTGGGCCTAGCCCCTGTTGTACTCTCTCGCTCTCTCTCTCTCTGTGTATATTATATATATATATCCACATATATAATTCAATAATAATTAAGATGATTAAAAGTACGGAAATATTTAAAATGTCTTGCTACTATTTCAATAATGCTGCTCTTTTCTATTCAAGAATCTAAAAAATATCAAGTTCGCGAAGACTGTGATACGGTATATAAACGTATTAATATAGCTCATTCTCATTTTAAATTATTTATATAGCCATTATGAAAAAACAAGACTTTTATCTATAAGTTATTGAAAATATCACTCCCTATCGTATCGTTGTCCACGGTTCCCGGGCATTCTTAAAATGAGCATTGGGGTTTGTGCTAGTGGTTTGTTTTTTGGTTGTTATCACTACCACGTACATTTCGCCCTGGTCTTAACGAGTTTTTATGTTTAAAACTAGCTCATAAGTGTTACTTTGCATTTACAATTTAGTCCTGGGGGGGGGGGGGGGGGGGAATGTAGCGTTTCAGAGACAATGCATTTGAAAGTCATCTACGCTGTATGAATTAAGTTTTGTGTGATGACCACAGCATGTTCTGTTTAGCTAATGGAAATAACCTTGTACAGTTATCCTATTGCAAAGAATGACTTTCATAGATCATTCAAACTCTTCCATGTCCGAGACTACATGCAAATTACGCCAGCATCCCTCTGCCATCACAAGTTGTCACTTGTGAAGCTTGCACTTTGTAAAATATTTCAGTTGTTTTTTTTTTTGTTTTTTTTAACAAATCTTGAACTGAAGGATATCACTCATGAAAGCAAAGTCCAAAAAAACTGTCATAAGATATGTGATCATAAATCTGGCGTATGTGGACTCATATTAAACATTTAAATTAAGATGAACTGTAAGTCAGGCCATACGTCAGTTTCAAATATTGTAAGTTATCATTTGAAGTTCAAAATTGGATAAGATTTTCTTCGAGGGGAATCCCACCTGTCCTCAGAGCGTGATTTTCCCCCTGCCCTTCTGGAGGTCTGTGCATGCCACTGTTATGGCCCGTTTTACTCAATATATAATATGTGTGGCTTTCTAACCTTTAAAACTATATTTGTGTGAACTGTTGTGTTTAAACTCTAATGTGCAATGTTTTGTAGAACTGTAACTGAAACAAAGTAAAAATAAATATTAACATTGAAAAGACATAAATTTGCTTTCTGGACAAGGCCGGATTGTGAAGTAGTGGTGCCCAGGGCATGGACCAGTTTAAATATGTCCAGGGCTGGACACAGATGTGGGGTCCTTGGGCAGAGGCGGAGCTGCTGGACACAGTGGCATAACGCAAATCCGCGAATCACAAGTTGTAGGCCCCCCTAATGCCGGTCAGAACAATTTCCCCTCCACCCTCTGAGCATTTAATAATCACTCCTCTCCAGCTCCGCTCCTGGTTCCCCAATTCCCGCTCCACTCCTTGCTCAAAAAAAAAAAGAAAAGAAACACCACTCCACCTTTGCTCCGCGTCTAAAGTATTTCAGTATGTTTTTTAAAGGAAACGTGCAAATCTTACCATTTTATTCAAGTTGTATCCTTCAAATACAGTTGTGTTTTTCAATAATGTTGTGGAGATGCTTCACTGACATCACAACTCGTGCAGCTGGGCAGCTAGCGGTTGTAACAGTAAGATTTTTATTGGTCCTTTTCAAACTGGAAGATGGACCGTTCCGACCACCCACAGAGCATGTCTGCCATAATATCGACGTAATGTGCACATCACTGTATGTTCTCGCTAAAAATATTTTTCTCATACATGAAATCTGCATTTAGTTTAAAGATTAATTATTGTGCCCTCCTCCTGTCATTAATTGATCGCCATCCACACTAAAACATTCAATTCATATTTCTTACTTCCCTCCTCAAGACTGGCTCATTAAAGGGGACTGAGTGTGACGAGTTCATTGTGCCTTTCTCTTTGAATGTTACACTCGTGTGCACAAAGAATCTAAAGTGCAGACTATGCTCAATCCAGATATTCTTTATCAAAGTTAGAGGCAGCCACACACTACTAAACGGCTCGTTCTAACTACCCAACATACCTACGTCGCTTGAAGATTGGTATAAAAAATTACGCCGTGTCGCACCATGTGCACCTGAGTGCGTAATGAAGGCGGGAGGCCGCCCGTAGGATGTTGCCGCCACCATAGCCTGAAAGGCTGTGGGCGCGTTGTGAAAGCGTACGCCGTGTGGTCTTCCAAAGAGGACGACTCCCTTCGTCATGCCTAGAGCGGATCTGCTGTTCGTGCGGAATACCACAGTATGGGATGGGAGTCGTAAATTTTTTCCGTCTCCGCTTGAGGTATTCGGCCAATCACAACTCACTTGATAGCTGGCCAATCACAGCAGACCTCGCTTTTTCAGATCGATGAGCTTTTTAAAAATCGACGCTTTTCAGAAAGGCTGGGCATAGAGGAGAAACAGTAATGTATAGTATGTGGAAAATAATGTTTTTTTTGAACTTTAAACCGCATAAACACATTTCATAACACCAAAACACATGGTCTTTTTAGCGCATCAATGACCTTTATTGGAGTACCTGATTAATAGTCGGAATATTTATGTAATATTCCACCCTATTCCAAAAAAGTTGGGACACTGTACAAATTGTGAATAAAAACATATTGCAATGATGTGGAAGTTTCAAATTTTTATATTTTATTCAGATTACAACATAGATGACATATCAAATGTATAAACTGAGAAAATGTATCATTTCAAGGGAAAATAAGTTGATTTTAAATTTCATGGCATCAACACATCTCAAAATTTGGGACAAGGCCATGTTTACCACTGTTTGGCATCCCCTCTTCTTTTTATAACATTCTGCAAACGTCTGGGGACTGAGGACACAAGTTGCTCAAGTTTAGGAATAGGAAATGTTGTCCCATTCTTGTCTAATAAAGGCTTCTAGTTGCTCAACTGCATAGTCTTCTTTGTTCGCATCTGCCTCGTTATATGCGCCAATGTTTTGCTATGGTGCAAGATCTGTACTGACAGCTGCATTTCAGTACCCCCTATCCTTCTTCTACGCAGCACATGATGTGTAATTGATTGCGTTGTGGTTTTGGGATTGTCATTGGAAATGCAAGTGTCTTCCATACTGCACAATAATGGTGTGCTAGGGGCATAGGGTGATTATCTAGGTCTGTGGATATACCCTATGCCATTGATGTGACCATTTGCCAGAGTCAGTAGCGGCCGCATCAATTGCATATGCCACACGCCCTCATGCAGAAAACCCATACCAATCGTGAGGGCAGCTTCTGAACTGAGCGCTGATAACTTGGTTTGTCCTTGTCCTCTTTAGTCCGGATGTCATGGCGTCCCAGTTTTCCAAAAAGATCTTCAAATTTTGATTTGTCTGACCACAAAACAGTTTTCCACTTTGCCACAGTCCCTTTTAAATGAGCCTTGGCCCAGAGAAAAAACCTGCGCTTCTGGATCATGTTTAGAAATCGCTTCTTTTTTTACCTATAGAGTTTTAAGAGAGCCGCAGCGTCTAATGGACGTGATTGTGGGTGCACCGACACATTTTCTGAAGTTATTCTGACCCAGTTTGTATTTCCATTACGTAAGCATTACTGTAGTGATGCCAGTGCGTCTAAGGGCCCGAGATCAACGGGAAGCCCTGTGGTGTGTTCACACATTCATTGTGTTTGGGACCTGTACGCCAAGATTGGAAGATCAGGCTGTCTTTGGGATGGATATTAGGCATGTAGATGAAAAAATGAGAAATAAACATGCAAAAAGATATATAAAGGAGTTTTTACGCTGGAGAACTCCTTGCTGAGATTTGGCTCACTATGTTCCGCCGGCGCATGGGGGAATGAGACCTCGGCCCATCTTGAATAGCGGAGAGACACGGCCACTCGGAGAGGACTAAACAAGCGTGTGTGATTCTACTCGCAGCTCGCTCCAGCAAAAGGTCTGTACCAGGGTAGTAGGGGGGCTCACAGTAGTCCCATGCCCCTAACAGTGTGCGGGTGGGTGCGATTTATAAGGCCACGCCGGGGGTATTTGTTAGAAGCGGGGAATACGCTCGTGTGTGTCAGTAATATGTACGATCACAAGAAAACGTGTAGAATTGTGGCCCCTGACTGGCGCCAGTCGCACGGCGGTGGGTGTTGATGAAACTGACTGTAAGAATGTCTACAGCAAAACTGACTTAGCACCGATATAATAGCCCATCGTATCTTGACCAACCGCATAAAAATTAACCAACAAAACAGTCTTTGGGGGCTAACGAAGAAGATATACGCGGGTAAAAGGGCATTAAATATGACCAAAGTGCAATAGGGCAAGGAGGAAAGGTGGATATGTGTCTTCAAAATGACTGTTACGATACTAACTATCCCGTGAGGCCGAGTACCAAAACACTTGGAGCGCAGCACGGAGGGCCGTATCTGCTCAGGAGTGGAATGAAGCGCCTCATTGCACGACGTACAGGAGCGGCCGGCGGCACAGAGATAGAGATGGCGGATAAAAACAAAAGACGAAAACGTCTGCAGAACAAAAGATGATTTCAGATGAGGCAAGATAACGTTTACATTTCGGATCACGGTCTCTCACTGGAGAACTCGCGAGCGGGGGGCCTGTGATCAACTGCCACACATGCTTGGTCTTCTCAGGGAAGGTCACCATGTCAGACACTGGCGCATCAAGGTTCCCTAACATATAAGTGATAGCTTATAGCTTTTGGCGTGCTGTCAAGGAAGGGCTCCGAGCTCGGTGGTAAAGCCCGAACCCAAGAACTCCCATCCCAAGACTGGAGAATTAGAATAGTATGAGGGGTTGGGGTGGAGGGCGGAGGCTGGAACTCTTCCGTGACTGATAATTGCTGTAAATATTACACGTAGTGCTTGTAAGGTGATTACTGACGACTCCACCTGGGCCACTGATTGATTATCTGATCGTCGCTCCTCCCTAACCTTGCTTATAACCTCAGTTCATGGTTCACATACATATATGTATTAAGCATTAGGTGCATATTTGGTGTGCTGTCCGAGGAGGCTCGGAGTACGATTAAGCCGAACCCAGAGAACTCACCAAAGACTAATGGCATGAGACAGCGCCGGAGAGACAACCAATAGCCCTCCCAAAAATATGCGTGCCATGAAAAAGTAGTGGGCTGTGCGAGGAATGTGGCTGGGCGTACCTGTGAGGGGTCGTTGCTCTTATACTAACTGCGACTCTACGGGCAGGATTTCAACCCTACCTTTTGCGATTGTGGAGCACAGATGAAAGGCCATGTGAGGGACTCTCGCTGGCAAAAAAATAAATCACGACGGAATATCTCTTGTCTCTGCTGCAGTCACGGTAGGTGTACCTCGATTGCAGCTGACATACGTGGGTGGTTTAAATGTCGGATGGGGCTACCGCTCAACTCCGACAAAGGAGCTGCGGTCTGCTTCAAGCCCGTAACACCCTGTCTAACTGAACACAACAGCTTATGTTACAAGTTGGGTGACAAATGTGGGGCTTGCCGAGCACCGGAGGGGGAGCCCTTTCTGTGCATGCCTTGAGTCTCTGAACACATAGGCTCCTGCGCGCCTTGACAAACGAGCCGGGGCGAGGCTAAACGCTCACTGCGTGCAGCTGGAAGTGAGAGCTCGTGTGTTTAAGACAACCAGGTATCACACACACACACGATTAGCCTGCGAATAAAGTCAGACAAGGAGCGGTGGGTGCGGCAAGAAGAACGAGTCCCTGCATAGGCAACATATACAGGCCGGCGCGGAGTATCAGTTGGCAGGGCACTGCGGCGCAGTAATCAGTGAGCGGGCACTGCCGCGGCGGATCAACGGGCGGGCATGGGGAGGCGGTGGTACGAATTAAGCACTGCGGCGGTGGTAAGAAGTAAGCGGGCCTGCGGCGGCGGTATCCGATGAGCAGTTCACGCGCGCGTATCAAATGAGCAGTCACTGCGGCGGCGGTATCAACTGAGCTGGGCATTGCGGCGGTGGTATCGAATTAAGCGGGGCACTGCGGCGGCAGTACCAAATGAGCAGGTCACTGCGGTGGCGGTATCGAATTAAGCGGGGCATTGCAGCAGCGGTATCGAATTAAGCGGGGCACTGCAGCGGCAGCATCAAATTAAGCGGGGCACTGCGGCGACAGTATCCTTAGCGGGGCACTGGCCAGCGTCAGTACCATATACACGCACTGCGCACATACGGTACAATGACCGGCACTGCGGCGGAGTTCAAATGACAGGTCCTTCGGCGCAGTACTCAATGAGCTTATCAATGGCGGCATGCCTTATCAACTTAAGCAGGCAATGTCAGCGGCATACATCAAATAGCGGCGTGGCAACTGCCTTGGTCAGTCATCAAAATGTAAGGCAGTGCACTGCGGCGCGTATCAAATTTGAGCTGCACGTGCGTGACACGAATCTCACATGACTGGTCGCCTCCTCTTCCTCGTTTAACTGTCCAGAATTATATAGGCTTCGTCCTTGTGTGAATGTGTATGGTCCGGATATAGCTCCTAAGCGGCGTGGCCATCCGACCGAGAGCTTGGTCTGCCTTGCTTGCAGATGAACCTTTTCTGGGGGGGGGGCTGCTGTAGTTTAGCTGGCCCCGATTCGAAATGATGGCTCGAAAGTCTTTCTACCGCCTAGAGACTGTGCTGACAATGTTATTGCACACTCGTGTTTGTTAATCATTGTTTTTCGAAAGCGCTGCTTGTGTGTGGCGGGTGGTTTACGGTCAGGTCAAAAAAACTCGACAAGAAGTCAGGCGTGTGGATGTAGTTCTGAGCTTCTGATTGTGGCAAGAAAATGCCCAACACTCCGTGGGACCACAAAAAATATACGATAAGCCTCTGGGATTGGATACAGCCCATCGATGATTAACACACATATCTCCCTTGTGACCGGCTCGTCCCCTCTTGCCGTGATCGGTAGTTACTTTATGAAATAAGTTTGCACTGCAAGATACTGAAATTGGAAAGGTGGATGGGGTTTCTTGGTGGTACGCCTTGGAATAAATTATTGTGAATTCCAACTCTCCTACAAACCGCGAAAAGCTTGACATTATCGGGTCCTCCTAGCGAGCGTATGGAGTCGATGTCCTCTTGTGGAATGTGGAGCAGTTAAGTGTCGAAAGTTATCTCTGTCTAGCGGCCGGGGAAGCTGTGGAAATGGACGCATGGCAACCGTGAGCAAATGATTGTGTGAGAATTGTGTTAGTTCCGGGGGAGGGGGCACGGGATCCTTCGATATTCGGGTGCCAACAATTGGATCTGTCCTACTAGATATCCATTGGTTGACCGCCGCCTTGGAGGTATCGTACTGTTTTAACTGGAGGAAAAGCAAAGATGTGATTGAAGGAGGAAATCGGGAAAGGGCAGGTTGTACGAGGTGGAAAGCTTTAAAAATCATCTTCCCCATCAGTGAGAGAGACATTGGATGGCTTTTGGGAGAAACTGATGAGGATCGACCCGAGTGAGCACGTTGAGGAGTGTTTCAGGGGTCGTTTGGGGGTGCGAGTTGTTGACAGTGGAGATCCTGGGGATTTGCTGGTCCATCCCTCCGGACTGAGCCTGAATTTCTGCGAGAAAGCCTGAGCTGGATGGTATTAGGCATGGGGGGTTCCGAGCTGCAACACTTTCAGTGGGGTAAGTAGTGGGACCCTGCTGTGAATGAAGTGGACTGGAGGTTATAGCGCTTAGAGAGAGGGTGAGAAGAAAAATAAGAGGGCCGTAACTATTTGCGGAGGCAGCCTCAGGCCGTTATGCCCTCAGGAATAGGTAGAAGAATGGGGAGGGTCAGTAAACTTGCGTTGCTGGCTGATGCTTGCCTCTACTTGGATTCCTGCAGCAGGGGCTGCTGGCCCTTTTATGAAAGGAGTACGGAAAGTAAGAGTAGTGGCTGACTTGATGGCTAGCGGCGACTCAGCCTCACGCTAACGTCTGCCGCCGAGGTATAAGGAGGGGAAGGATATGAGTTTGGGAGCTACGCCGCTGACACGTTCTGTGCACGCTGTCGCTGATCTCCGCAGTATTGGTTGATAAAGAGTGAGGCGGTGTCAGTGTGAGGAGCAGCCGCGGCTGGGGTGGCCCATGCTTGCTTGCATGCCCTCGGTCTTGATCTCGAGGGGAGCCGGAACTTGTATCTGGAAGTCACACGTACTTTGATGAAGTCATGGAGCTATAGGAAGAGTGCTGGCTGCATTGGTCATCCGAGGCAGCCTACGTTTAAATCAGCTTCCGGGGTTCGTGCTATTGGAGACTGAGCCACTAACGAAAAGGTTCTTGAAATGGGAGGAACCCCTGGATGTGTGGGCCTGAGTTGCAGGGCGTCAGCCTCACCCTCTCTCATCTAGCAGTCAGGCCACGGAAGGAGCTGGGTTTTGTGACTCCTGTAGAGCTGTCGGCCTGCCGCACTAGCAAGACCGCTCCGCTAGTGTGAGCTATGAGCTGAACGTCCCCTGGAAAGTAGAAGGATTTACGTAACAGGAGAAGGCTGAGATGTGAGAGCATATTTTTGCAAGCTTACAGCTTTGTGCTTGTTTTCAGCTGCTGTAGCTGTATAGCCACGGGCTTGAATTTCGTGGCAACATGCGGAGGCCTGTGGCAGCCCTGCCCAGCTTGCAGAGGCAGCCTCATGCCTAGTGTGGTGCTATAAAAAGCTGGATGCCACGAAAAGAAGGTTAGAAGTCCAAGATGAAGACTGAGGAAAGGCATGTGTTGCACAGCATAACACTTTGCGGGCACTTGTTTTTGCAGATGCTGTATCTGTAGCCACGGGGCTGTGGTTTCGGCACGGGCAAATGCTGCCACAGCTTGCAAGAGCAAAAGAGTTTATTAGGTCAGTTAACGCAAGTCCTAATGCATCATTTGTGTTATCAACTTGAATGTTAAAATCTCAGACAATTAGCTCTTTATCAACAGTAATCAATAGGTCTGAGAGAAAATCTGAATTAGGCTGCGTTTACACTGGCAGAAAAAAATCAGATTTTTTTGCCCACATCTGACACAGATCCGAATTTGATGCAGATCGGAATTTGATTTGTAAACACAAAAATCCACGCGAGATCCGATTTTTTCGCATCCGATCTGAGCCACTTCCAAATGTGGATTTTAATCAGATACATATCCGATATCTGGACATCCGACCTACGTCTAAACACACATATCCGATTCCCCGCAGAACTCCCAATGCGAGGGCGACACGTTTGCCCATAAAGACAGCGTTTTAATGCCGGTGTGCTGTATGCGCTCGCATTTTATAGAGATGGAAACTTTAAAAAAAAAAAATCATATTCAGGAGCTGGTTTTCAACCCCTGCCCCGTGAATTTTATTAATACAACAGCTTCGCTACTAAAAGCTACATTATTTTTCTTAGCAATGAGGTGATAACTTTCACTTGTTTGCAAGCTTCACACTCACTCTATCTCTCTCTCATTAATTCATTCGAATTCATTTAAATAAATATCGTCTTGGCGCTACTTAATTTCACTAAAGAATTCTACCTCTAACGAACTGTATAAAAAAGCATACCAAATTAAAATTATCGTCATTTTCTGTTATTTATCCATTCAGTCAGATTTTGAGCTGCAAAACATCCATAACAGCCGTTGTCCATGCTGGCAAGTAATAGCTCAATGGCCACTCGACGTGAATTATATAAATAATTTAATAACATGGCCATTCAAAACCTGAGGGTTTACCATGTGCCTATAAAGCGATCACTCGCAATCATTTTGGGTGGGAATTATGTAAACACAGATATCGGATACCAGTCGTGTCTAAATTGAATGTAAACAGACGGGCCAAAAAATTGGATATGGTCAAAAGATCAGATCTGTGCATTAAGACATGCAGTGTAAACGCAGCCTTAGTATGTGTGACCTGCTGAAATACATCAGCAAATAATTAATGCAGAGGGTGCCAGTTGGATTTCTCACTTGACTATCTTGTGTCTGTTATGTGCAAGCCATATACTGTCTGGGCACTACACTTCTGAGTTCCGCCTTTTGTGTTCAACATTACTGCCATATAGGCCTATTGTTTTTTACAAAGTCATGGACATTTACCATGTCCAAGATGTAGGCCAACTGGTTCACGTCTTCTAGCTCACATTTGATGCAATACTGTCCTCTACTGAATGTCTGAAGTGGTCACTAGGGTACCTGGGGACTTCTGGAAAATCCACGAAATCCCCTTCATACAATGAAAACTGTCATGGCTACTGCATAACACTGCATAAAACATCACTCTTCCAAACAGACAAGTTGTCAGTGTAACAAAGTTCATAGGTCCTTATCCTTCCGGAGCTCCTCCGTAGGATCGAGACCAGTGAATGGCGCAGGCATTACCATTAACTCCACCGGCCTCGCTCTGTTCCCACGGCTCTCGGCCCCGCCCCTCTCGTCACAGTCAGTTTAATTTAACACTTGATCCCTCAACTTGACACTTGATCTCAATGCTTGTTTGCAGCATTGTTCACCATGATCATCTCACAGTGTGTTTGCTGCTAGTTTTAGGTAGTGTAGTTAAATTAGTTAGATCATGTACTTGAAAAGGTTTCCCAAAAATAAAAATACTCCATAATCCTGGTCCTGGAGACTCCCCACTCTTTTTTCGATTTAAGAAGATACAAACACTTTTGCATCTTATACCTTAAAGACATGTGGTGGCCTTTGAGGATAAAAATATTCAGATAACAAATCCCTAGGATCACAAATTGCTGTCTTCTCCCCCTTTCCTGAACAGCTTGCTGCATGTTTTTAGTTTGTTTCTTGCTGCCCCACACAGCTTCTTAAAGGGGGGTGTTGACTGTTTTTTTTTTAGGGCTTGATTCTGGGAAAAATAATGCGTCTTTAACAAAACGAAGCATTAACACAAGTACCTTTATTCTACACCGCTCTGTCTTCTCCTATAAACGCGCTGATGATTTTCTGTTTTTATGAAGCCCCTCCTTCAGAAATACACGATGGGCTCTGATTGTTTAGTTGGCCCAGTGTGTTGTGATTGGCTAACCCGCCTCTGCATTCTAAACATCCCGCTCCCTCAGCTCAGACGGCATGTGCTACGGTTTGTATTGTCAACAATGGCGTCATCGATTGTGCTTATCAGTTTGGCAGATGAGAAGCAGAGGATATGATTGAGAGGGACTCCGCAGAAACCTGTGAAAGCATGATTTTAATGGTGTCAGTATGGCCTTGTTTTTTGTTTGTTGTGTTATCATACTTTAGATATGCGGTTATTTGTACATGACTCTGCTTCTGTTGCTTTTAATATACGGTTTATTCTGTTTAAGCTTTAAATACAGTCGGCAGCCGAAGCATGTACAGTGGTGTGACAAAAGGTTGGCCCTTCTGATTTCTTTTTGTTTATTTTTTGCATGTTTTGTCACACTTTAATGTTTCAGATCATCAAACAAATTTAAAATATTAGTAAACAATAACACAAGTGAACACAACATGCAGTTTTTAAATGAAGGTCTTTATTATTAAGGGAAAACAAAATCCAAAACTACATGGCCCTGGGTGAAAAAGTGTTTGCCCCCTGTTTAAACAATGGGGTTATCACACCTGAGTTAAATTCTCTGCCACACCAGCTAATTACCTGCACACCTGTTAGGCAATCAAGAAATCTCTTAAATAGGACCTGCTTGACAAAGTGAAGTAGACCAAAATATTTTCAAAAGCTAGACATCATGCCGAGATGCAAAGAAATTCAGAAACAAATGAGAAAGATCTCAATTACTTTCTATCAGTCTGGAAAAGGTTATAAAAGCCATTTCTAAAGCTTTGGGACTACAGCGAACCACAGTGAGAGCCATTATTCACAAATGGCAAAACATGGAACAGTGGAGAACCTTCCAAGGAGTGGCCGGCCGACCAAAATTACACCAAGAGCACAGCGACGACTCATCCAAGAGGTCACAAAAAGACCCCACAACAACATCCAAAGAAATGCAGGCCTCACTTGCCTCAATTAAGATCAGTGTTCATGATCCAACGATAAGAAAGAGACTGGGCAAAAAACGCATCTATGGGAGAGTTCCAAGGCAAAAGCCATGCTGACCAAAAAGAACACAAAGGCTTGTCTCACATTTGCCAATAAATATCTTGATTATCCCCAAGATTTTTTGGGCAAATATTCTGTGGACTGATGATACAAAAGTTGAACTTTTTGGAAGGTGTGTGTCTATTATGTCTGGCGTAAAAGTAACACTGCATTTCACAAAAAGAACATCATACCAACAGTAACATATGGTGGTGGTAGTGTGATGGTCTGGGGCTGTTTAGCTGCTTCAGGACCTGGAAGACTGTTTAACACACCCAGGGGCCCCTTCCCCACAAAAAAAAAAAAAAACGGGAGAGGGAGGGGTCGGACCTACAGCATGTTCCAATGGTGGAATAGCTAGCAGTTACTTAGCTGAGGGGATCGGGACCCAGCTTTTAATGAGAGAGGGGGCTCGCACAGCATGACCGTTAGAAATCAGAGGGTAAGCGTACTGCAAGCTAGCCAAAAAACTCAGACCCTTCACTCCGCCTCTCTGATGCGCTATGTTCACCGGATGCTGCTGGTTCCAGGTGCTCTGGGAAAAACAGAGAACTCAACTCTCACGTGAGAGGAGAACTCCGAATTCAGAAAGAATAGCGCGCTCATAGGCAACCCTTTGGTAAAAGGGGAGCACTAATAATATTACCACGAGAGCAGCCCACGGAGCAAACCCGGGCGCTCGATAGGAAGCAGCATGCTCATAGTAACCCTCAATGGTGAGGGGAGCGATACTTCCAAGTGTGTCAAAAATACAGACACACTGGTTAAGTAGAGCCCTAGGTGCCGGGGTCTAACCAACTCAGAGAAAGGGAACGAAGTTATAACGCGTAACCCTTACCGTACAGGATTTCAGAAAGTGCGCAAAGTCTAGCGTGCACACTTACCACTAATGTGGATTTTAGAAAGTGCACAAAGTCTTCACGTGCACACTTACCACTAATGTGGATTTTAGAAAGTGCGCAAAGTGTTCAGCGTGCACACTTACCACTATGTGGATTTCAGAAAGTGCACAGAGCTTAGCGTGTGCACTTACCATAGCATGGATTTACATTTCCAGGCATCTGATCACAGATACTCGGAGGTACTGGGCCAAACGGGAGAGGCAAGCTCAAAATACAACCCTCAAAGGTGAGGGGAGCACTGCCTGAGACAGCATACACAAGAAGGTTCTCGCAAATGCCAACTACTCTTCCCGCTCGATGCCTCAGCAAGACGGGATATCCTGGAGCCCGGACATCCAGGAATTTTTTGCAGTGTCGTGCCGGGGGCCTGATGATCAAGAAGGCTCCCGCAGAAGCCTCTGACCTGGCCGCATGATCCAGGAAGCATGAAGCCGGAACCAGGGCTATCATACCGGCTGGACATAATGTCGACGAGTGAGGTAACACTGCAAGTCGAGCACCTGGTTTCTGAATCCAGCAAAGGTGTGCTCACAGAGGACCTACCTTAGAGGAGGACAGAAACACACAGGTCCCGGAAAACACTGCAAAGAAATCTCACAGAAGGATTATACGCCCATACATACATTATATATATATATATATATATAGATATTTGAATGGATCATACTCGCACACCATGGTTCTCGCGCTTTGAAAACCCCGTTCCAGAGGCGATTCCAGAGAAGCCTCTAGTACGGACCATCAGTAAGGTGGTTGCTATGAAGTCATAGAACCAACCAAAACATCATAGGTCCAGCATAGGAGACTGTAATGCAGGAAATTCCTACCTAACCTCGGTCAGGTGGAGTGCTGGTGGTTATAGGGGAATTAGGAAGGGGAAGAAAAGGGCAGATGTAACACCCCCAAAGGAAATGAGTAGATACTCAAGTATCACACTGATCCGGACAAAAGCGCTGACGCGTGTCTGGATCAGATCCCTTAGTCTTTACCTCATTCATGTGACCAGCTTCTTGCTGTGGCATGACCAATATTTCAAAAAGATATCATACGCAGGGCAGGTGGATTGGGAAGGCTCAGCCTCAGCTTTTTTGCCCTCCTCAGACACTTCCTGCTTTTTCGGGGCGAACCAGGCCGCTGGATCAGAAACTGTTAATAAAATAAACAGCATCCTACAGTGGCTCACTCTCGTCCACAGCCGACGAGCGTGAGAGGGAAATCCCCTCTTTAAACTCATCGGTCAGATCCACTTGCGATCCCCACAAGCTCATTCTCCTCCGTGCCTCAGCAGTGGCGGGAACTGAATCGCAGGAAGCGGATGGTTGCCCGTCTTTCCTCGAAAAGGGAGACAAACGAGAGAGGAGCTTTTTCCTTGAAAAAACGCTCGCGGTGCACGTCGATTGCCCCCTCGGAGACATCGCGTGCATGCTTTTCGCCCAAACAAACAACGCATAGATCATGTGAATCATCGGGTGTCAGAAACCGCTGACACGGATGCACACACTTTCTAAACGCTTGACCTAGTGAGCGCGACATAATGAATGAAAGAGATCGCTCTTACCACGGAAATGCACGCTTCAAACAAAACAGTCATTGAAGACGAAGAAGAGAATTACATGTTCTCCCGGCGCCTATTTATACTAATAGTCGCACCGGTAGTGACATCATGGGCTGTCGCCGGCCAACGAGTTGGTGTTATTTCAATGTATGCTTAAGACACGGGTCACGACGAGGCGTTCCCCATAGCGCCCCCTAGAGGACACAGTTCGAAGTTCCCTTGAAAGGGAACGCTGTGCCACCAAAGCGTCCTCCAGCACCACCAGCTGACCGTTTTAAGAAGAGCGCCTGACAGTTTTTCAGCTGGCTAAAAACACTTTTGTGGACACACGTTATTGAATATTTATTGTTAGGCATATGGCCTGTTAGTGTTTTTAGCATTTTTGCAATATACTGGAGCCAAACCTGAGAAAGTAGACCAGAATATTCCACTGCATTCCTGGACACGCAATTTACGTAGCTGTAATTCATAGGCAGGGATTATGCTAATTGTGAATGATCCTGCACACGTGCCCTTTACGAATGATTGGAATTCATTAACATACACACGTTTAACTATCAAATCTGATGTGTACAAAGTGTTTGTGAATTTTTCGTTCACAACGTTCATTCACAACATTTGCGTTTTTCGTGCAAATTACTCTGAATTTACTCCTATATTTACGAATGTTTCATGAATGAGGCCCCACGTGTTTATATACCCTGTGTTTTCCTGTTCCCTGGTCTTGTGTTAAAGTTAATTAAAGACTCTATCGTGGATGACTTCCTCTCCTCGTGCTTCCTCCGCACCACGACCCGTGACAATACCCATGGTTGTATGTTGTCTATGCTGTTGCTATATGTTTTAATGTTAACATTTTTAATAGTATGCAGAACACAAAGCAGGGGAAAAACCAAGGTGGTGGTGTTGATGAAGGTAACAGTTTTGTTTTTTTTCCAAGCCATAAATAAATTCTTTCCATTATTCAGCTGAACAAGTCTGTTAAATTTCTGAACATATTCACTAATAGCAGTTAATCATGACATTCACCTTCATATCTGTTTACTTGAACTTGACTATATACAGTACAGTGGTGTAAACACTAGTTGTTTATTAATGTGCCTTCCATATTGGAGTTTTTAAGTAAGAATAATGCAGATTTACTCAACTTTATTGAGATCTCTAGAATGACCAGATAAATGTTTTGCCATTACTGTAAATCTACAGTAGGTGTTACTGTCTCAGTGCCACCTCCTGTCTCTGGTCCACCACAAGTTGCACCAACGGCAGTTGCGACAATTGAAAAACTGAAAGAAGAAAATAGACTCCTGAAAAAGGAACAAGATTTTCTGCGGAAGCAATTGAGAGGTTCCCTCAACAACAGACAACTAGCTAAGTCTTTTTTCACGCTTTTGTTGCCTATTGACTCGGATTTCGGTAGTGTTTTTTTTTTTTAAAGGGGTCATATGATGCTGCCTAAAAGAACATTATTTTGTGTGTTTGGTATAATGAAATGTGTATATGCAGTTTAAAGTTCAAAAAACACATTATTTTCCACATACTGTACATTGTTGTTTCTCCTCTATGCCCCGCTTTTTTGAAATGCGTCGATTTTTACAAAGCACATCTGTCTGAAAAGCAAGGTGTGCTCTGATAGGCCAGCTATCCAGTTCGTTGTGATTAACCGAATTACTCAAGCATGAGACGGAAATGTTACGCCCCTACCATACTGTTGATGCCGTGTCAGGCCAGAGCGACGAGACAAAAACAATAAAAACCCATTACAAACGAGGCATTTGATGCATTCCAGTGGGGACTAATACTGATTATAATGACTATATGTCTTTTTACGCGCCAAAAGGCCAAACAAAGTAGTTTCGCTTCACAACAAAGCACACAGCGTCTTCAGGACATGGCTGCAGCGTCAAAAAAACTACAGCGAGGAGAATAATAGTTACGCCTTATTTTGGCATTGTGAACAATTGGGCGGCTCATGCAAATCTTCCAGAGCGTGAAGGATAGCATGTGGGGAGTGTTAGAAAGAGCCGTTTTAGGTAGCGTGGTAACTCTTACCTTTTATACAGAATATCTCTTTTTGTTTGAGACCCAAAAGAACCTTTATAGAATCTTTTTAGACCAAGAGATGGTACACTCCCGAGAAAGGAAAATTTTAAATCGCGTCATATGACCCCTTTAAGTCAAACAACCACATGTAGTACATACAATCTGATTTTTACAAACCTGATCCGATTGGAAATGGGAATTTAAAGTATTAAAGCTATGCTGGAACAGCATCTCATTCTGTCCTATAATAAATTTATTTATATATTATATGCCCTAGAATATATTTATTTGTATTTATTTAAAATATATTTAAAATGCAGTCACTTCATACTGAGTACAGTTCAAATTTATTAACATATTTTCGACATAGAACTGATTACTTATATTACTGATATAACAGGTATAATTAAACTTATTCGAAATACACTTGTAACATTTTAATTAAGCTAAAAAAATTGTGTAATGTCCCCACTATTGATGAGGGATTGCATGATCTTGATAAATATCATCTTAAATGAAGTATTTAAAGTGTATGCATTGCAATATTTCCAATGTAGAACAATCAAATATACTTAAATTGCCGGGGAAGTAGTGTGAAAGTCCAACTAAAACATACTTCAGTTCCAAATTAGTTGTTCCCATTTAACAGATATTGTAATACGGTTAGTTATTAAAAATAAACTGCAGGGTATTTAAGCTTTACATTTTTTCCTATAACAAGCTGTATGTGTGTGTGTGTGTGTGTGTGGGTAGTTAGACCAGTTAAGTGTTATGTAGTTAATAAAGTCTTACTTGTATCACACTTGATGTTGTTCATTGTTTGCTCATAACTGGAGTAATTTAATCATGCAGATTTATGCTACAGGCTATGTGTAGAATTGTACAGTAAGAAAGTAATTCCCCTTAACCAGGAAATTAACGTTCTTAGAATTGACAAGACAGTTGACCCTGAGAGGTCAAGTAAATATCTACAGCTGATCTAAATATTTGTAATTAATTATAAATAGTTATGATTAATTATTCATATTTCACATGAGCTGATTCGCTACAGATTTTAAACATTTAAAGAAAGTTCAATGACACAAAATATTTCTTTAAATATTTCTAAATACAACTGCATTGTTTTACTTTCTGTAATTAAAACTAATCTAGGGCTGAACTAATGGTATTTGGTACTCAAGTAATCTATGATTATTTTGACAATGAGTAATATCATATTTTTAGTAACAAACAAGACCTAAGTGAAAACAAGCTTTAGTATGACTATGTATATATAAATAAAGATGAGCAATAATTTCTTAATTAGCTCAATTAAAATATCAACAAGAAATTCCAAGATGCATTGAACAACCACTGTTAAAATAATTGTATGTAATAGGCATTTACATACATATGAACATAACCAATTTCAGCACATTAGGTATTAAACAAACTGCAGAGGGCGCAAACGCCTGGGTGACGTTCGCTTTACAGCGTGATTAAAACAAATGTTCAATCCATTAAGTTATGTGGCCAAATGCAGAAACGTATTTTGAAATCGCGATGTACAAAGTACATGGCATTATTAGATGATGAATGCAATTCAAATTCACGCATCTGAGAGGAAGAGTTAGCCCCTTTCACACATACAGTCTTTAATGGTAAATTACCGGTAAGTTACCAAGAGATCATGTGTGAACAGGACCTTTTAAAAAAATCCCGGTAAATTTGTTCTGGCGATCATATCGTTCTTATGGAGATGACATGTTTACTCTGAGCTGTTTACAAAGCTCAGCTGCTTTTTTAATAGTTTTTCTATGTAAATATGACGCTAGATGGACATCTGTGAACATTGCGCCTCGCAGCTTTTTGTCATGCTTCTCCATTCATCAGGGCTGCGAATCTGCAATTGGATACTATTATGCGCGTCATGTGTTTATAAGAGCAAAACATTCTGACTGGCTAGTAATGTTAGTTTGGTTGAGAATGAAAGCTGTGTTCCTCTCATACACTGGTAGGCAAACTCATGAACTCGAAAGTGATATCAATCAACAAGATTTTTTTTTAAATGTAGGACTATTTTTTTCCCCGTAGCCAAACGCTGCACGCCGGAGATCCGGCACGGTGACGGGAAAGAAATTTAAGCCCTGGTAAATATTCCGTTTGGTTGCCGCTGAAGTGCCTTGAGTCCAAACTAGCATCACCCCGAAGCTTTGTGTTTAATGTGTGTGTGAACATAAAACGTTCATTGACACAAATTTGGATGTAAAAAAAACACAAATGTTTTTTAACAATGTCGTTGAACCGAATGTATGAAGGAAACTGTTAAAACAACCACAGCATTAACAACAACCTTGAAATAATAGCGCAAGGTTTATCTGATAATCAGATGCATGAAAGTAGGGTTTGTTGCTACAGCAAACAGACATCGGGCGCGTTTTCTTTCAGAATCATCATTCGCCGATGGAGAGGAAAAGTTAAATAGCTACTATAGCATTTTATTTCTATGAGCGATCTCACGCTAATAGAACTTGTCCACATTAGGATCCATGGCAAGTACTAAGGCATCTATCGCTGCAGCTAAGCTGAATTAAAAGCAGAATGAACTGATGAAACGTTAAGACAATAAGCACAATAAATAAATTAAATTTATGAATGATGCAGTGCTAATCGACATCGTTTATTACAGTACAGAAACTATAAAGTGTATTTTCTACCTTATTCTGTGCAGAAAATTTGAATAATTGTTTGTCGTATATAAAACAATCATAAAATTGCCATTAGGAAAAAAATTATAGATTACAAATGATTGATTATTGTCCAGCAGTGTATTTGATTTCTTATAGCAAATTAAAAGTAAGAGATAAGAAAAGAATTCCTTGTAAAAAAAAAAAAAAATATATATAGGCAAATACAGAAAATTATTGTATTAGGCATTTCTGTCACTTCTGAAATGATGGCTACACCCCTGGTGTAACAAAATGTTAGACTATACTTAATACTTTTAAAGCTCTTTTTTAAAAATCTTGGCTTACATAAATTTTTACATATGCCATGTCATCCCATAGCATCATTAAACTAGCATCTAACAACGGACAAAAGTGTTTTTTTCTCTAACCTATAGTTCTCTAACCATAAAGGCTGCTGCGTAATTTGCCCCCTGACTAAACATTTAAAGAATTTAGGGGAGGCATTTAAATAATCCTGTGAATGCACTTAAAGACTGCAGAATCGTTAATCGAATTGAATTTAATTGTGGATCGAATCGAATCGAATTAAATCATTCTTAATTTGCAAAAATCTTTCTTGAATCGAATCGAAAACCTATGACTCGTGAATCGAATCGATTCGCTGTCTACCCAAAGATTCACAGCCCTATCAAAACCACATGAATTATATTTATAAAACGATCTGTAATAACAGACAAAAGCAATAGTGATCACGTAATAAAAAAAGTAACTCACACTTGTGTGGCGTGACATCGGATCCAATATAGTCAGCACAGCATCATCTTTTAGTTTAAATCTTTCTGAAAATCCCGCGCTTGGAATTTTGCCTTGTTTGTAAACGAATGAAAAGAAAATGAAGCGAACAAAGGACCAAGTTCTTACTGACGCTGTCTGGAACTTCATTAAAAATAAAGCTCTTTCCTAATGTTGGGATCAAAAGGAAGGCAAAGCAAACAATGTTTTTCCACAGCTTAGCACTGCACAGCCAGTTTTTTCTTCAGAGACATCTTTATCATTTGGATTCTGCATATACAGTGGGTACGGAAAGTATACACACCCCCTTAAATTTTTCACTCTTTGTTTATATTGCAGCCATTTGCTAAAATAATTTCAGTTAATTTTTTTTCCTCATTAATGTACCCACAGCACCCCATCTTGGCAGAAAACACCGAATTGTTGACATTTTTGCAGATTATTAAAAAAGAAAAACTGAAATATTTCACATGGTCCTAAGTATTCAGACCTTTGCTGTGACACTCATATATTTAAATCAGGTGCTGTCCATTTCTTCTAATCATCATTGAGATGGTTCTACACCTTCATTTGAATCCAACTGTGTTTGATTATACTGATTGGACTATATAAAAAAAGCCACACACCTGTCTATATAAGAACTTACAGCTCACAGTGCATGTCAGAGCAACTGAGAATCATGAGGTCAAAGGAACTGCCTGAAGTGCTCAGAGACAGAATTGTGGCAAGGCTCAGATCTGGCCAAGGTTACAAAAAATATTTCTGCTGCACTTAAGGTTCCTAACAGTGACAGTGGCCTCCATAATCCTTAAATGGAGACGTTTGGGACGACCAGAACCCTTACTAGAGCTGTCCGTCCGGCCAAACTGAGCAATCGGGGAGAAGAGCCTTGGTGAGAGAGGTAAAGAAGAACCAAAGATCACTGTGGCTGAGCTCCAAAGATGCAGTCGGGAGATGGGAGAAAGTTGTAGAAAGTCCAAACATCACTGCAGCCCTCCACAGTGGGGGGGGGGGGGGGGGGGCTTTATGCAGCGTGGCACGACGGAAGCCTCTCCTCAGTGCAAGACACATGAAGCCCGCATGGAGTTTGCTAAAAAACACCTGAATAAGATTCTCTGGACTGATGAGACCAAGATAGAACTTTTTGCCTTAATTCTAAGCGGTATGTGTGGAAAAAAACAGGCACTGCTCATCACCTGTCAAATACAATCCCAACAGTGAAGCATGGTGGTGGCAACATAATGCTGTGGGGGTGTTTTTCAGCTGCACGGACAGGACGACTGGTTGCAATCGAGAGAAAGATGAATGCGGTCAAGTACAGGGATATCCTGGAAGAAAAACCTTCTCCAGAGTGCTCAGGACCTAAGACTGGGCCGAAGGTTTACCTTCCACAAGACAATGACCCTAAGCACACAGCTACAATAACGAAGGAGTGGCTTCACAACAAATCTGTGACTGTTCTTGAATGGCCCAGCCTGAGCCCTGACTTAAACCCAATTGAGTATCTCTGGATAGACCTAAAAATGGCTGTCCACCCACGTTTACCATCCCACCTGACCGAAATGGGAGGATGGTAAGGAGGAATGGGAAGAGGATCACCAACCAAATCTTCCCAAAAAAAAGACTCATGGCTGTATTTAGATAAAAGGGGGCTTGCTCTACTAACTACTGAAGCAAAGGGTTGAATATAGACCACCACAGAATGTTGACATTTTTGCAGATTTATTAAAAAGAAAAAACTGAAATATACATGTTTCTCTGTCAATATGGGGTGCTGTGTGTAATTTAATGAGGGAAAAAAAATTAACTTAAAAGATTTTAGCAAATGGCTGCAATATAAAAGAGTGAAAAATTTAAGGGGGTCTGCATACTTTCCGTACCCACTGTACTGCGCATTTCCTCGCTCGGAAAACACTACTGCTGAACGGTGGAGGCGTAAAAACAGTGATGTGGTCTTCTCTGCGGGGATGCCGGTGATTATCCACACTATACTAGAGGTTAGAACATTCCAAAAGCTGTCATCTTTGGGCAGATTGGCTTCAAATAAAGTGTTTTTAGATAACGGGGACGTTTGGAGTTTGAAAAACTTATGAGTTTTATAGCTACATGTGACCTTTAGAGCTATGTCAAAAGATCTGGGTATTTGGGGTCTCGGTTCAGGACCCCTTCTACTTAGAACACCAAAGGGTAAATTTACATGGGGCTGTTTTTTTTTCTTACAAATGTTCATAAAACGATTTTCAATGAATACATTCAAGTATCCCAGTCATGGACTTTTTACTAAATTGTGGAATTACAATCCATGGTGTTAAAAAAAAAAAAAAAATGGTTTAGATAAAACCAGAATAAAATAAGTGCAGGGGTCACATCACCTAATAACTGCTATATTTCACGCTGCATTTTCACCCGGCCGCTTATGTCTTTAAAACATTGACATTGAGAGACAAAATGATGTAAAAAAATTCAATTTTCGGATGCTGAAGGGTCTCAGACAGACACTATAAATACAATGAGGCGATGGAGAGTTGCTGGCGATGGGAGAAGTAACGGCTGGGTCGGCTCAGCAGCAAAGCGATCAGATATCATATAATGTTTGACCATTACTCATAATTGTTCAAAATTTGGATTATGTAATTTTTGGTTTGCCATTTCTATCGTATCGGGTCGTTCTGTGGTTTGCTATTTAGTTGCTGGTTATGAAGAAAATAAAACGAATACGTCTATGATCTAATGACTAAAAGCCAATGTTTGGAGTACCGAGTATTGGTTGTGTTCTTTATTCAACCCATTAAAGATATAACTAAACAAAGGAATAATTATCGGTGAAGCTGTGCATGAAGTTGTGAATGATTTCATGCCGTGGGTTGACTTTTATTTGCTCATTAAAAGATGCTATTTTAGTCATTTAAATAATATAGGTTAATATATTATCTAATATGATCATATTATCATGTCTTGAGAATTAGAAAGAAGTAAATACATATTTCGGTGGTGTAATATTATACTACAATGTCATTAATATATTGTTGTCAGTGCAGGCTTGTTTAGCTTATATTGACCCTTATGAAAAGTGACTAGTGGCCTGCATAAAAAAAAAAAGTTTTGAACATAAAACAACAGGACAAAAATATAGTTGATGACTAGACATAATCATTTCATGACTCTAGACACTTCTTTGTGAAGACAGTGGCATAATACAGTGAAATAATATGTTCTTTAGCCATATAAAAACAGTTGTCATGTGCGTGGGTAAAATGTACCTGCTGGCGGTTTTAGGTATACAGCGACCTCTGGCGGTTTTCGTGTTAAAGCAGCTGTTCGACACACAAGATACTCACTGCAACCTAAACTTCTAATATTATTCATGTCAGGGCATAAATCTAGTAAAGATGTCAGTATTACAGTAAAACACATTTAGACTCATACTTCTTCATCAGCTCATCAACCTCTCTTTGCTGTTTTTCTTCCATTGCATTCATTTTTTCATTCAGATTTTTCTCTTTTTGCTTTGAGAGTGCACTCAATACGCTGTACTCTTTTTGATTCTCATGGATCTCTCTTTCATGCTTTAGCTTCAGCCCCTGCATCTCTAAATCATGCTTTAACATGAGAGCATGAAATTCTTTAGTATATTTCTCTCTGAATTCATTGAATTCCTCTGCTTGTTTTCTGGCCTCATCTTCATACTTTCTCTTCATTTCTTTTAATTTCCTTTCATATTCTTCCTCCATTTCTTTCCGTTCTTTCTCCTCCTGTTCTCGTCTGGCTTTATCTTCTCTCTTCCTCTTCTCCTCCTCCTCTTTACGCTCTCGGTCAAATGCTTCTTCAAGCTTTCTCAGTTTCTCTCTCTCTTCTTCCCTTCTCTTTTTCTCTTCTCTTATTCTTTTATCCCATTCCTCCTTCCATGATTTTTCCCATTTGTCCCTCTGTTTTCTCATCTCTATTTTACGGTTCTCGTACTCTCTCTCTATTCTCTCTCTTTCTTTAAGCTCATCCTCAATCCTCTCATTTTCCTTTTCTTCTCTTTTTCTTTTTTCGTGTTCAAAGTCTTCAATCATTTTCTTTTCTTTCAGCACCCATTCACTCCTCTCCTCTTTAAGTCTTTTCTGGTATTCTTCCTCTTGTTCTCTCTTCAGTCTCTCTTTATGAAGTTCCTCCATTTCTCTCCTCTCTCTCTCATACTTCTCTCTATATTCCTGGTCTCTGTTCTGTTGTTCTACTTCTAATCTTATTCGTTTCTCTTCTATTTCTTGTAGTTTCCTTTTCCATTGTTCCTGTTTATCCTCCTCTTCTATTCTTCTTAGGTCTTCAGCTATTTGTCTTTCTTTCTTCTCCTTCTCTTCTTGCTCATCTCTTCTCTTAAGTTCCTTTCCCAAGAACTCTTCCTTAATTCTGAGTTCTTCCTCCTTTGCCTTCCTCTCTCTTTCCATTAACTCTCTTTGTTCTGCTATTCTTGTCTTCATCTCTGCCATCTCCATCTCATGTTTGTCACGTAAAAGTTTGTTCTCTCTTTCCATCTCTTCTTTCTTTTTCAGTAATATTCTTTCCATTTCCAGTTTTATGGCAGCTTCTGCTTCTTCAAACATCTCATTGGTGTAACACCCTCCTCCATTCTTTTCAACCATACTGTAGATTTTTTCCAGTAAGTCAGTGATTTCTTTAGAACTCTCTGGTTTTGTATTGTCAATCACATGATATCTTCCTCCACAATCTCTAATCAGCTTCTTCATATGTGAATCTGTATCTTCCAGACAGCTCTCAATTGTCTGATCTTGCAGCTGATCACCATGAGTGAATATTATGATGCTAAACATTCCAGCGTTCTTCCCAAAAGTTTCCTTGATCAGGTTCAGAGTTTCTTTTTCTTCACAAGTGAATCTTCCAATTCTAAGCACCAGCAAGAACACATGAGGTCCTGGAGAGAGGAGACTGATGCACTTCAGTATCTCTTGTTTTACATCATCTGTAGGGATTTGTGTGTCAAATAGACCCGGTGTATCAACAACAGTGACTGGATGTCCATTAACAAACCCCACTTCCTTCTGACAAGAGGATGTCACTGATCTAAAACTGGCTTGAGATTTAAATGCCTTTCTGTTGAGAATAGTGTTTCCTGTGGCACTTTTCCCATTTCCAGTTTTTCCAATAAGCACAATCCTCACACAGTTTGTGCTTGATCTCCCAGTCTCAGCTATGGTACAGAGAAGAGAAATATAAACATATGCACATATTAAATATGACTTTAAAACATCCCCTTGCTGTCAAAAAGGTGCATTTAAAGAACATTAAATAATTCACATAAATGTAACAGTTTTCTGTGGAAAAGTCATGATAGTAACATCATACTAATGGTTATCTAAATGTACAAATATAATTAATATTTGAGTAAAACAATCCTTTAGATATTAAGATTCAGACTAAATGATGTCTTACCTTTTAGATTAATATTTTTTAACGTTCTGATTTCTTTCTCCACTTCTTTAATTCTGGCCACTAGTTGAATTCTGTTATCCATCTGAGCCTTCAGATATGTGTCAAACGAGTAGCAAGTAACTCTATAGATCATCTGCAGCAATTCTGAGAGCTGTGTACTATCCGGTCTTTGTTTAACACTGAGTATGTAATATTTGTTCCCACATTTCTTCAATGATGTCTGAATGTCTTTGTTTACATGTATGAATTCATTGACAATCTTGTCCTGTCTGTTCCCTTGATATATGAACACGATCATCAGACATTTCCAGAACTGCCCATCAGCTGTGTCAAATATGTCACTCATTAATTTCAGTTCTCCTTTATCATCGTCAGTGAGAGGATCAACAGTAAGGACCAGGAGAAATGTGTTTATGTTAAATGAACATAAAGACAGCGCATGGTATGCCTCATGCAGCACATCCTTCTGAGACAGAGATGTTTTGTTTAGCTTCGGCATTTCAACCAGGGTGACCTTGTGTCCACATATCACACCATCTCTCTTGACACATTTATGATGGGTTTCAAATTCAGACACTTCTGCAGACTCTCTGAGGCCCAGTATTGTGTTCACTGCTAAAGTCTTCCCAGCACTGTTACTTCCAAACATCACCAGATTGAGAACAGGCACTGAAACAAAAAAGGTCAGGGTCAGTTGTGTTATCACAAATTTTAACATTTTAATGTCAAAGAAACATAGTATTTAGGTCCTTCTGGAGTTTGCAATGTTCAGTGAAAAACATCCAGATCTCCAAAAAAGCACTTACATCCTGTATTAGAAAATCATCATAAAACTTGTGACTTGTGGACTTTTGTTTAAAAAAAATTATTTTTTACATTTATTTTATTTTAATTAAAAGACATCTCACATCTACCATAATGATTATTTACATTCGTAAAGCAAGTTATTATGTCTGCTTTTTTTTCAAGGAATGTGGCTTTTAAGTGAATAAAGACATTCTGGTTAGTATGGTAAGTTCTATTGCATGAGGGTCATAATTCTGGTTATTATGGTAAGTTCTATTGCACAAGGGTCATGACTGAAGATTTGATACCATGAAAATAATAATCACTTACTTTCTTTGTTTCTTGTACTCTGAGATGATGTTTGCGCAAGTGATCCAATTTTGTGTTTAATGTCCGATGCTTGGAGATAACATACAATATCATTAAAATACCATTATCTACATATAACTAGTTAAAAACATTAATATTGGATATGAGGCTAAATGAAAAACAAGTGACACAGTAATTTGAAATTAATGTGGTGCAACTGTACAGAACTGTCTTATTTAAGTAACTTACAAAATCCGGCAAATTTATCCATCACTTTTTTCTTTGATGGCATCTCTGGTGGTGATACATATATTCCGGCGGAGATAATTCCATTCATTCTCCTTCACTAAGTTCTTGATTTTTTCAAATAGGTCAGTGACTACACTGTGTTGATCTGTGAATATTGTGTTTAATTTGTGGCATTTTTCATTAAAACTTTTTTTAAGTTTTATCTCTTTAGCAGTACTGATTTTTTTCTCTCCCTCCATCAGCAGTACCAAAGTATGATTCATTGTGTGCTCTGACCAGGAGTTCATGGTATTACTCATATATTTGATCTTCTCGTTGGAAGTATCTGGTTGCAGAATTAGCAGAAGTACATGTGGACCTGGAGCAGACATGGCCTCACAATTTTTTAGTGCCTGAGCAACTTCATCTGCAGGAACATCTCTGTTAAACAGATTTGGTGTGATGACCACAGATATGCTTTGATCCTCAATCTGTCCTATGCCTGGTTTAGCACACTGATGAAGTGGAAGAGAAGCTTCTGTTTCAAATTCATTTCTTCTCAAGAGCAAGTTTCCCACTGAACTCTTATCAGCCCAGTCTTCACCCAACAACCAAATCCTTAATTCAGATACTGAAAATAAATAAATAGATAAAATGGTAGTATCAGTGTTTTATGACAGATCATGCTGTAATTATTTTTTGTTGTTGTAAATATCTAGAAATATAATCATGAGAACAAGGTTTAGTGAAATTTGTAGTAAAATTCTGTGAAATGTTTTACATTTTGTTCAGCCATGCATCTATTTTTATTCAGTGACAAAACAACTGCAAAATGAATAACGCCATTTCAAGGATATGTTACACTTACTAGTTGGAGGAGGAGTCATGCTGCTTCTTCTCTCTGATATCTTCCTTTCTATACTAGATGGGGCTGTTGATTCTTTACAAAACCTGGTTAAATCTAAAACATAGTATGTTGAGGATTAATCACTTGACAATGCACAAACGCTTGTATAGCCTAATAATTTCTTCATAAATTTAGTGGGTAGAAATTTGATCTATGTTAACAAATTGTATGTGAGAGAGGGGGCTTCGTGGGCCCTTTTTCTAAATTATTCAAAAGTGCCCCCCTCAGACAATTAGCAATGATATTGTGGTCAATAAAACAAAATGCATTTGAATTATAATTAACATGACAATGTGTACAAAACAGTAACTAGACTAATCGCTCAAAAATTGGAAAATTCCTGTTTATTTTTACATATGTCAATCTGAGGAGTTGCTATGGGTTGCGTGCATTTTGCTTGACTGATTGATATTCCAGTCTGTTCGGAAACCTAGGTTCCCCATCAGGAACTTCACGCTGGTTGAAACGCTGCGCGGACACCGTACTGAAGCATGTGTGAAATAAGTCCAATAGCGAAGCGAGACGTCACGAGCGGGGTCACGTAAGCAACCAGGAAGTATAAAGGAAGCGCACATGTTAGCTTTTGCTCTTCAGTGAGCATGTCTGTGGTGTGTGTGTGTGAATGTATGCAAGCACTCAGTCAGTCAAAACTCTATTAGTAAGCGAGAAAAAGAAAAAGATATGCCAAAGAGTAAATCAAAAAGTGGTGAGCGGATTATATCTTGGGTGGGGATACACACGATTTGTGCGTCATCTGTTTGGGAGCGGAGCATGCATGGGCAGCTCTCGAGGGGGCTGCCTGCCATGATTGTGAGCTTCTCCTGCTCCGTGTGCTTCGCTCCCGCCTGGCCGTCTTCGATGAATGTGGCCAGGCTCGCGATCCTGCTGGGTCCGACCCCGCTGTTGCTGAGGCACAGCGGCGGCTGTTATCTTGGGGATTGCAAGTGGATTTAGCGGAGGGATCTCGGATCTCGGTCCTCACCCGCTAGATCCACGGCCCCCTCTCAGGGTTCGGAAGCCCGCCCCGCGGTTTCTTCCCCCCGGAGAGAGGGCCAGTCGCTTCATCTATCTTCCTCCGAGAAGGTTGATGTGATGAGCGTCAACACGGAGGAGATTGTGGACTCTCCACCACAGTCATCGCGTCAGGAGGAGTTGTGTATTGTTTTACTCCTGCTGAGCTAAAAATGAACACGAATGGCCCAGATGAGAAAACAGGATGATTGTCCCTAAAAGAAAGTGGCTTGGTTTCCCTTAGATCAAGTCACAACCTTCAGTCGGGTGGATTGTTTTTCCCCTATCTCATTCTGAGCTTTCGAGATCGTGGGATAAACCGTATTCGTCCCGACTCTTTAGCCCCACATTAGCTAATTACTCACAACATCACGGGGGATCGGAATGAGAAGGGATATGGGGCGATGCCAATGTTGGAGCAGACGCTCACGAGCTATCTCTCCCCATCCTCAGCAACGTCCCTGAAGGCCCCGAAGCTTCCCACCACGCACGTTAGGCTTACATCGAGTCTGGTTGGGAAAGCATATACGGCGGCAGGTCAGGCTGGTGTATGTCTGCACACTATGGTGGTGTTGCAGGCGTACCAGGCTGACCTGCTAAAAGACCTGGACACTAGGGAGAAAGAGGAATCCGACGCAGTCGCCAAACTGCTTCGGGCCACCAAGGAAACGGACAGAGAAATCTGGCCGTTCCCCCCCCCCCCCCCCCCCCCCCCCCCCCCCCCCCCCCCCCCCCCCCCCCCTTGGCAGCTCTCGTGGGCACGGAGCGAATTTTTAAAAACAAAACCCTTGTTTTTTTTTGGTTGAATCTGTCCGAGTTACAAGATAAGGACAGGTTCTTCCTGCTGGATGTCCCTCTATCGCCTTCTGGCTTCTTTGACGGCGCAGTAGACATCTCGGCATCGAGATGTCGTCCTCGCCCATATGAGAGAGTTGGGGTTACAGCTGAACGCCAAGAAAAGTGTACTTTCTCCAATGCAGAGGACCACTTATCTAGGCGAAGTGTGGGATTCGACAACAATGCAGGCACAGTTGTCTCCTGCTCGTATCGATGCGATTCTCGCAGCTGTGAGGGGAGTAAGAGAAGGCCAATCACTTACGGTCAAACAGTTTCAGATACTGTTGGGCCTGATGGCAGCGGCGTACAACGTGATAACTTTTGGCCTGCTGTACACGAGACCCCTTGAGTGTGTCTCAGGACCCAAGACCCCCAGGGCACCGCTTCGCACAACACGGTCACCTGGCAAAGCTTACGTGCTTGACATGTGAAAGAAGCCTTGGTTCCTGTCTCAAGGCCCGTTGCTGGGGCGCCTTTTTCGTGTTACCGCTAACGACGGACGCCTCCCTCACTGGGTCGGGGAGCGGTCATGAGTGGCCGCTCTTCCCTGAGGTCTGTGTGAGGCCATCATCTCATTTGCACAGTCAACTGCCTAATAGATGTTGGCCATGTTTTCGGGCTCTAAAACCTCCTTTCAGACTAATGGGACATCATGTGCTTTCTGCCCGACACACATTGTGGTCTCCTACATAAATCGGCAGGGGGTCTGTGGTCGCGCCCTTTTTATAGGCTGGTGCACCAGATCCTCCTTTCCCCCAATCGCTCTGCTCCCGGTAGTTCTGGAGAGAGTACCCCGGGATGGGGCCTGTCTGTTGCTAGTAGCCCCGTTGGCCAGCCAGGATGTTCTCGGACTGGTGTCCCTCCGCGACGACTCTCCACGGGAGTTCCGATCAGGAGGGACATCCTCTCTTAGGCAGGGCACAGCTCATAGCATCTGTTCTAACTGCTATGTTGAACCATACCTCCCAGTCCAGAGCTCCCGCACCCTTGAAGTGGTACTTTCATCTCTTGTTGTGGACAGCGACTCAAGAACCCAGTCCATTGCCCAGTTTGTTCGGTCGGGAGTTTCTGCAGGGCAATTCCTATAAAGGGGTTAGCCCCCTCCACTTTGCAGGTTATGTGGCGCCATAGCTGCTTACCACCCCTTCCCGGCTGGTCCGTCAGTGGAAGACACCGTGAGTTCAAGTTCCACTCCATGCACTCAAGCTGAGGAATTCGACATATCAGTGCACTACGTGCCCTAATGGGATCGGGCAGTGGTTCTGGAGGCGGTCTATGCAAAGCTCGCTTGAACCTATCTCTATCACAGCTCCTTGCTGTGTCAGCTGGAGTTTGCCCCGGGCATGGTTAGGGCGTTTTTTCGAGACCCTGGTATGTCCCTAAAGTGCCCACCTCATTGCCAGGTCCCGTTGTACTACAGGCCTTTTGTCCTCCCTTCCAGGAAGCAGGCCAGGAGAGACTCAATCTGCTGTGTCCAGTGTGAGCATGGGGGTCAGAACGCACTCGACCAGGGGTATCACCCTGCTCGTGACGTCTCGCTTCGCTATAGGACTGATTTCACACGTTTCAGTACGTGTCTCGCCAGGGGCGCTCCCAAAGTGTTCGACGCAGCGTTCCCTTCCGGGAACCATGGTTACATACGTAACCTAGAGACGATCTCAATTCTTTCAATGATGATCGACTGCAGGAAAATTATAAACCAAAAAAAAAAAAACAAAAAAAAAAAAAAACACTATTTTAAACCTTTTTCCCCCAGCTCTTCAGCTAGTGCAAATATGTATTATATATTTTACATGATAATAATATTACATAATTTATCAATGCCTGTTTTCATGTAGGCTACAATACACCAACCAATCAAGATCTGCCAGTTCAAATTTCATTGGACAATAATGAGAAGTGGAGCGGCCATTTTCCGTTCTTATTCATTAATCAGTTGAAAATTACGTGGACAGACGAGCTTACATTTGTAGAGCGATCTGGATCTGCGGTTTGTCTCATTTTATAAATCAAACATCACTGAGAAAATGGATGCTAAATGACTACAAAGCACTGCACAAAACCATGCAGCACCAAAAGTCGCATTAATGGTAAGCAGTGTTCAATTCACTTGTATTTATGTATTTGATACACCTTTTACTATTTCATGAAACTATCATAGTCACTGAAGCCCAAGTCCCACCTCCAGCCTATATGTGAAAGTGTGGCTGGCGAATCGTAAACGTGAAAGACTTTATTATATTACCATTTTGATATTATGCAGCATTATGAAATGCTTCTGTGCTCATCAAGTCTGTATTTATTTGATCAAAAATACAGAAAAAAACTGTAAAATATATTATTTATTTCTGTGATGCAAATTAGAATTTTCAGTCATCATTATTCCAGTCTTCAGTGCATGATGCTTCAGAAATCATTCTAATATACTGATTAATTAGCAATGTTGGAAAGTGCATTAACTGTATTTCTTTTTTTTTTTTTGGACCTTTGTTACTTTTTGGGGGGTTCTTGATAAATAAAAATATTTATTCAAAATAGAGTACCAATATTAAAAACAAAATTCCCCTTTACTACCACTTTTTATCAATTTAACAAATCCTTGCTGAATAAAAACAAATTTCTTTCAGAAAAATAAATGAATACTGACCTCAAGCTTTTGAACAGTAGTGTATATTGTTACAAAATGTATATTGTTTTAAATAAATGCAGTTCTTTTTTTTTAACTTTTCTTCCTCCCGTTTCTGAAAAAGTAGCACAGTTTCCAGCATTGATAAATCAGCACTGCATAAAATGTAATTTCAAGTATATTAAATTTGATCAAATTAATGCAGGCTTGATGACCATAAGTGACTTCTTGCAAAAATATAAAATAGTAATGTATCCAAACGTTTGACCTATAGTTTTGTTTTTTTAATTGCCCCCATTTTACATTTGAGCCCCTGCCCCTGAGAATCTCTCTGCATGGCCCTACACGTGAATTTAAATAAATGTTGAAGCATGTTCAATTAAGGAAGTGACATGTTTAGATTTAGGTTTAAAATAATGCTAAAAATTATCCTTTTAATGCTGTTGGTAAATTTGCAAACACGTCAGGTTAAATCTAAAACAATCATATTTCATGGAAGCTGGGATAGAATTATTTGACAATGTGATCACATTTAAATCAGGTAGAATTTGAGTTATTGTCATTAAAGCATGGAGCTTTAAATAAACTGTTTTGACAAAGAACGCAAATTTGTTTTGGCATTTGTTTTGATATAGCTTTGCTTTTAGACTGACGAACTCAAGAAATATGCGTGGAGGGTCTAGTGTTTTTATCACTGTGGCCAAAGCTAATCGGGGACCATGACAGAAAATCAGTGTAATTTACTAGTATATATCTATATATAATCTATAATAATGTGAATCCGAATTCACTTCACATTACTCCTCATTAGTTAAACCTAACTTGAATGTTAGTCTATGGAACATAAGACTAGGTGGTATCCTTATGTCTCTTACGTCTGTCATCTCATTAAGATCATTGGGTGATTGTAGAAATATTAATTTCTTAGTTTTTTTAAGAAACCTAATACTTCAGCTTACTTCAAACAGGGCTGCCAACTTGTGAGTTCAGCCTTGAGTGAGAATTAATCAGGAATAATTAACAAGCGTGCGATTAAGTACATTACTTTTGATATTTTCGTCTAAAATAACTAATACTGGAACACTATTTGTTAAGGCTTAAAGTATTGATTGTATTCAAGTCATATTAGACCTTTTTTTTATAATAACACCCTGCTGAAAAAAAAACAGCTAAAACCACCCTAAGCTGGTTGTCTGGTCTTAGCTGGTTTAAGCTGGAAATAGCTGGTTTTAGCTGGTCTCCCAGCATGACCAGCTAAAGAAGTGGCAGAAACCCCTCTAAAACACCTCGCCAGCCTCTACCAGGCTGGATGTCAGCTAAAACCAGCTGTTTTAGCGTTTTTTTCCCCCCATGGTCAGGCCATACCTATACATTTTTTAATATAAAAGAGCAAAAATAGTAAATAAATATAAATGTAATTTTGCACATGTTTCCCCTATTGACACTGATTTTCTGCTGTCTGGACTGTATTCTACTTGCATGTCCTTTCCGCGGTCGAAACATAAATTGAACAATTACCATGAGATGAACACTATACAGCAGTAATTCATAGTGTATCTTTTAACTGGATGGATGTTTTTTAATGTGTTATTTCAGCTATTAGAAGCACTCCTGCTTCCTGAACGGCTGCAAAGTGTTAGCGCGCAGGAACCGTCACGCCACTAAAGAGCTCAAAACTTGCTGCAGCGAAAACTGGTCAGCTGACTTCTGCCTCAATGAGGCAATGACTTTGCAGGCAGCGTCTTTGCACGGAGGCACCTCATGAAACGGACAGGCTTCTGAGGCAGCGTAACAGTTTAAAGATCTACAACAAAATAGAACGAGTTTTGGTGATAATTAAACTAATGCTTAATTACTATAATTCAGATTTCTCGCTAGAACTAACATCAAAAGTGCAAAATTTCTCATCAGAAATATAACAGTGCTGTGATCTTTGTTTGGAACTATTTCATTGGCAAAATTGAGCAAAAACAATCAATATTATGTCTAAAACTTAAGTCACTTATTGCTTTACTAAACTTGTATAAAATTATTATTAAATGCTGATATCTGCAAAAAAAACGGTACTCTTTGTGTGATATAAATTAAGTTAACTATATTAAATTATATAAAAAGCATACAGAAGCATTTTTGCTGTCTACAATTTAGAATGCCTGGAATTTTGCCTTGAGTTTTAATAGACTAATAAACTACGTGCATGCACTCTGTGTGTGTGATTTGGTGATATAGCCTACTTTATAATGTCAGATCGCACATCATTACAGCAACACTTACCATATTATCGCAGAAGTTACTGTATATCGCACGCGCAGACTCAACTTGAGTGAAAAATTAATCATCCGCGGTTGTGCACACATAGCAAAGGTATTTTTTAGGAGTCTAACTTGCAGCGCCAGAACCACTGATTCGTCAAACCCTGATCTGCAGTCCTGTTCTCTAAACAAAAAAAAATTTTATTCTGACTTTATTTTGTAGTAACGAATATGCTTCGGGGAAATGTATCGGAGTAAAAGTATACATTTTAATTAGGAAATGTAGTGAAGTAAAAGTTGGCTGAAATATATAAACTCAAGTAAAGTACAGATACTCCCAAAAATACTTAAGTACTGTAACGAATATTATTACTTTGTTACATTACACCACTTAAGTGAATGACTGTATCAATATCCCCCCATTAGTCCCATAGAGCTTGAGGCTAGAGGCCAAACTTAGCTCAATAAACAGGTTCTTGCCAACGCAACCACTTTAGAACCAGTTTAAAGGACAGGTCAAGTTTGCAGCACTGGAGACGATCCACACAGACACCGCTCCAACAACGATCCATATGAAAACTCTGCTGAATGTCAATAATTGATACAACCTCTCTATCTATTCGGGAATCTCAGTGGCACCTTCAAACAGGCCGTATTGGGCTACTCTATTAAAGTTAATCCACCAAAATCCATCTTGGGCAGAGCAGTGTCTTAATCAGTCTAGAAACAAAAGGCCACGGCAAACGCCACGCTGAGACTGACTGCTGCTCTCGCCCCGCACAGGGTGACCAACTGTTAACCGTGACTGTTCAATTAGAAATGCTTAGATCAAGACGGCAGGGAGGGGAATGATAATTATAACAGGAAATGAGTGGGGAGAAGCTGCTGGAGAGAGCGGAGAGATTTATAAGGATGTGAGAAGGTGGTGCTGTGATGAGGAAGAATGAGAAATGAGGAACGTACCTGATGGGTTCAATTTAAGGAAAAGGGATAATTCACAACCTAAATACAATGCGGTCATCATTCCTCCCTTCAGTGTTTTGAACCCTATGTCGGTCTTGCTGCCTTTCTTTTCAATGAATAATGAGTTAAATTTCAGTCAGTTTTTCACACAAGGCTTTAGAAGACTTGGAATATAGCAGGTGGGCTATATGGACTACTTTTATGATCTTTTACCATTATTTAATTTTATTTAATTTTATTCTATTTTATTTTGATTGTTTGATTGATTTCTATTGATTGTTGATTGCCTTTCTTGGCTCCTGGTCCGTTCCCTTTTTAGTACATGAACAGAGCAGCAGGAACATTCTAAAAGAGGCTTCTTTTGTGTTCCACATAACAATTCATTCATGGGGGCTGAAATGAAGTGAGGTTGAATAATGATTACTATGGTCAACAAACGCTTTCATTAACAGTAAATGGCATGTCTCCTTGTTCATTTCCATTTTTATTTTTTCAGTAGAACATTCTTTAAAATATTTTCTTTTGTGTTCCACAGTAGAAAGAAAGTCATATAGGTTTGGAATGAATTGAGAGCGAATAAATGATGCCTGTTTGAATTTTCTATTTCATCAAAAGTTAAATGATGTGTCATGGTCCTCTCTTGTTAATTTCCAGTCATCATTCACTTGTGTGTGTGTTTTTTTTTATGGCTTAGAGTGCCTGGTCCCTATTCACTTTTATTAGAATGAAAAAGAGCAGCATGAACATACTGAAAAACATCTTTTGGTTTCCACGCAAGAAAGTAAGTCATATGGGGTTGGAATGAAGTGAGGGTAAATAAATGATAACTATTTTCATTTAAGATGAACTATTTCATCAAAAATGAAGCAACGTGTTTCAAGTCATCGTTCACTCTCAAAAGTAGCCAAAAGCTGTAAATTATAATTACAGAGACATGGTGCATTACAGAAAATGTTTTTTTTTTCTAATTCTGTCATTTGACAGAATACCAATTTGACACAAAGTCATTTTGCTAAATAAGAACTATATGTGAGCATCCAGGGTTACAGTATCTGAGATATACGACAGGAAGTAAATGCAGATTCTGATGAAAATAGTCTTTTCGACAGAACATGTCAAAACTGTAGGAACTGATATGATATTAGCCAGAGCTGAGAATGCAATAGATCTCGCTGTTCTCCCTGTGCTGGAATCACACCTCCATGCTCTGAAGAACTTTCCAGCAGAAGAACAGTGTCTATTTTCGACACGGCAAACTCGATGTCAAAATCTCCTCCCACTCTGCGGGCACCGGAGGCGATGTTGAGTTCTTTTGAGCGGTTCTGAAGTCTTTGAAGGTAAAGTACCGCAGTACTGAGCATGCAGCCGAAGTGCAGTACACCCTAAAGCGAGCACAGAACAATTTTGCTTTACCTAAAGCCCTGGGGCGGCTATGCACTCTGTCTCTTGGGCTGGGATAGATCAGCAGAGGGACGCTGGGGTTTTCTCCATTTATTTTTACAAGAATCTCTGGATGGTTTGCTTTGTGAAAAAGAAAGAAACAAACAGCTCTAGAAACCCAAAGAGATGGGCAAAAGGCCTTAACTGTGCCATGGAAACAAGCACAGAAAAACAAGCGGAGAACAGCTTAGCTTGTGTTTAATAGCTTATCTAATGACCACCACTTATACTTTGCTTCTCAGCAGTCTCCTTCACACTTTCTATTCTTTCTCGCTCAGTGCTCATTATTTATTACTTAGAAACACACTCCCAGAGATTTTCACAAAGAGTTCAGACCCATAAGCCCCTGCAGGTAGATGTCGTAACTATGTATTCTGATGCAATGAAGCATCTTTGCTCACTGATGGATGCATTACGTAAAGGCGTTATTATGTGTTATGAGGAGATTAGAGTGGGAGTTCATGCTTATCGTCGACACTTTCTATTCTAGACTACAAAGTACTTGACGGAACCTTCACGCAAATGTATGCATCAATAATACAGCAACAATTATTATTCTCCTATCGGGCTGACTATGAAATATATATATATTATATTTAAGTATATTTTAGGGACAAAGAATAATAGTAAATATTTAATTATATTTAGAGAATACAAATGTACATGACAGATATGAATCTTTTTAATATTAATATGATTAATATTGAAGAGATAACACATAACCTATCTAATATTAAATTATAACAGGAAATATAGTAAAGTACACGGACATAAATTATTATTAGAAATAAAAAATAGTATTTTCCTAAAAATGCAACTATATTATATAATAAATAACAATAAAAGTAGGAATCATTAATATTAAATTGGATTATTGAAAAGCAAATAGAACAATTAAAAATAAGCAATATGATTATTAGAATATGAAATAGAAAATTTTAGTAAGCTATTAATTTAGTATTGTCACGGCTCGGCAACTGTGAGGAAGCACACAACGAGCGAGGAATGAGGAGACGCGAGAGGGAATTCCAAACTGATAGGACATAATAAATTCCATGGAAACGGGAAAAACACAACGGTGAGCAAGGGTTGACCCATAACAGATTCCGAGACAAGGGGAGGAACAGAAACGGGCAGGAACAATAGGGGACGAGAGTTGCAGAACAGGTGAGGAGGCGAAAAATAACAAGGAACATTCTGGAAATACATAGAACTAAATGTTTTTTTTTAGGAGCCCACAGGACCGGAAGGAACAAATAAGGGCATAAGAAACAGGAAAGGCAAGGGACCACAAGGGAAAATCTCTCAAAACGAAGAAAAACCCCACCATAAAACGTGGACACATATATAGTAGATAGACTAAATATAACTCTAATAAAACAATCCAATAATATTTATGTTCCTGTAATTAGAATAAAAATACAATTTGCTTAACATTATACTATATTATAGCTAAATGTAATATAACTAATGAATCCACTGAAACTACAACTTATTAATTGATAACTTGCAACCCAAATAGCGAATATTATACTTTAGACATAGATAATAAAACATGATATCTAGCACCTATTTACAATTATATAGAATAGCTGATTAAGTGTAGATTCTAATATTTAAGTTTAATTTAGAACAAAAATAGCTTAGATTTCATGATATTAAAAGAAGTAGCTCTGATGAAATTCAATTACGGCTCAAAACAAAAAAGAAAAAGAAGAACGTGATGAATTGTTGTCTTGTTAATAAACAAGTTAAAAAAGAATAGAAGAAACATTTAACTAAAATAACGTCTATTTTTTACAACTTACGATGCCAAAGTGGCGACTGAAATACAACTCCGGTTTGTCGAAACTGTATGATGCTCAGCCAAGGGCGCTATCCGCACTTTATGCATTCCTGTGCAAAATCAAACGTGCACTTGCAGATCCGTATTCGACACGCACTTTCATAGTCCGAATGTAACCGTTTGGTGAGCAGGGCGTGTGACAAAAAACCTAATTTTACAAGAATACACTCACATACACTTGTACGCTGTAATAGCTTTAACACTATGTTTCACAAATGTGGAATTAAAGGAAGAGACAGAGATCAGGGGATATCGAGATGCTCTTCGGAGGTGTTCGCTTGCTGGTTGGCTCTCACTCGACCACAGCGTGAGTGGCTGTTAGCGAGGCGCGACCTAAGAAATAAAGATCAATAGAGGCGCTGCGCTGAGAAGCTGGCTCGACACACACACACACAGCTACAGGCGCGAAAACAATAGACATGTAGGCTGATGGCTCAAGGAGGCTGCATCCCATCATGGACCACATTCAGCAACTCACTTCCCCCAGGCCCTGGAAATAGGGACGCATACAAACACTAGGATACCCATGGCGTAGCGGGGCAGCACAAAGTGGACACGAGATATCGGCACTGTAAGTCGTACTCCCAAGTGGGTCATTAAAATAGAAGTGCAGGACATCTGCACAACGGGTGTGGCTTGGCCCCAACACACACTCACTGAGCATCTCTTTCCTTTACACAATCTCATTATTTGCCCTGTTCACAATATGGAAGTGTATTTTTCAGTCCAGCTTTTTAAAATGAGTATGGACAGAGCTTTTTCTCTCTCCTTTTCCCTTAATGTTCCTCTCACTTTTTGTGTTAGTGTAGCTGCATTTTGGGGGAATTATTTTGCCATTAGAAAAACATGGACAAAGTAAGCCAAAGCACACAGTGTCCTGATACAGTCCTCTGAAAGCCAGCCTAATTAAACATTTGGACATATTTGATTAAATGTACACTATTCATTTAAAAAGTATACAAATTAATACTTTTAGGATCAGAAAGGGCACTTGGCATGATCAAAAACGAATGACAATTTATTAATCAGTAATGGAGACTGAATCAAAAGTTATTGAAAACAAAAAAGTTTCAGTTTCTACCAGAGGTTACTCATCAGAACAGTTAACAGTTTTGATAATAGGAAATGTTTCTTGAACAGCAAATCAGAAAATTAGAATGATTTCCTGAAGGATCAGGTGACCAAAAAGACTGGATCAATTGGTTTGCTGAACAAGTCATCTTGACATCACAGGAATAAATCACAATTTAAAGTATATTAAAAGAAAAGTTTTTTAAATTGTAATAATCTTTCACAATATTACAGTTTTTTTGACAGTAGCGAATGTTTAGGAAGATCTTTAAAATCTTAAAATTGTTTTAAAAAGTTTTAAGTTTTAAAATAGATGCGTTTAGTAACAAGATTAAGAAAAGCAATTTGTACATGCTTTATAAATGTAAAAATAAATATAATTACATTTTGAAAATGTTTAACATGACTCTGACATTTAACTGCATTTTTAAACATGAATTACGTTACTGTATGTATATTTATCTGTTAATTTAATCTTTAATTTAAGCAATTTACATCCTTGTGTTTAATTTTTACATGAATAATTGATTTCACCATTTTATTTTTAAATGGCACTTCTAGGTCAACATAAAATAAATATAAGATAGGATTTAATAAATAATAAATAAGGTAATTTTGATTGCCTTATAACATTTCTGATCACTACATAATTGCCACACTTCAATTTGTGTCAATTCATAATTTTGCAGATTTTACCATCATTCTGAAATGTCAAAAATGGCAAACGTTTGATTAGTTGTGCATGTGTAAGTAAATTCTCTCTGGCTCTGTGTAGCAATTACCACCACAGAAGGTACAGCAGATCACAGAGATTTACTTGTGTAGAATTACACCCAATTACTGCCTCTGCAAAATGCAAAAATGCCGTTTGTTTTTGCCATGAAATTAACAGATTTATCTGCGGGAACTGTTTTGGTTAATTACCATTTAACAGATACTTTTCATCCAAGCAACTAAAGGCAACGTCCCACTAGCTGACTCAAACAACTACAGATTTTTGGAGAGATGTCACACCTACCGACTGTTTTCACTGAAATCTCACCCTTTTCATTTGGAGGTCTTTCCAAATCCCTCACGTATTGCAACGGCCCATTTTGGCAGCAAATCAATGTGAAGATATGAACAGGAGCACCATGTGAAAATAAACTATTCTAATAGACTGAATTAGGATATGGATGCGTATTTGTCCCTTTGGGGCCGTTATAAGTCCATGCGGCAAGACAAAGATGTATATTCAATAAACACAGACTGCTCTGCCTCCGCTTTCATTTTTTATTAGTCATTTAAGTGTAGGAGAACAACAGGGAAAAAGATGGTTATGCAATCGGAGTATGCGATATGTGTTGAAGAAAAAGTTTGGATCAGATCTGAGCAGCACAGTGTCTTGTCACGTCTTCAATGTGAGGAAAAGCTCCGTGGTCACTTCCAAGGCCACGAGAGTCCGTCCCAGCCACTGCCTGTGATAATATCAAGCATTCTAGATGTTGTGATATAGTCGCAAGGCCATTAACTCAGCAGGGAATTGAGTCACTGAGGCTGTTAAGGCTCCCCGCCGAGAGATGCTTCCTCCAATTCTCATACGGCTATGTAAATGAAGCTTCCAACTGAAAATTGGCTCGCAGGACACCAGCCTTAGACTATACTAATTGTAGGACTGTCCCTTTGGAGCAACCTTGGGTTAAGTGACTTGCTTGAACTGTCCAGTTGTTATAGTTTAAAAGGTAATTGAGATTATCCTACAACATTGTGTTAGCAACTCCCAAAATCACTGAAACAAACTATGTTTCAAGAAGCAGCATCAAGCAATTATAGTTAAGTATGTGTATTTTAGACTGTAGAATTAACACAACAGATGTTTGAGTCTTAATGGGTGACTCTTGTCTTACCCCAAAAAATCAAAAGAAAAAGTAAAGAAATAATATATACAGTACAAATTAGTAGAAAGTAAAATCCTCTATTAGGACCTCAAAGATATTTTGCATTGCGTGTTTTTTTTTTAAGAAAAATTAAGTTAATTTAGTTCCCATTACTTTAATACAGACAAAGTATTACATAAAATTATATACAATTTAAGGTATTTATATATAATGGAATCATCTATTGTCCTGCCTGATTTGACTGATTTTAATTATTAATTGACTATATTGCAGTAGCAGTAAAAGCGGTTTTATCATAAAAATCATAGACAGACCCAGATACCAACGATTACAGGTAAAGGATCATATAAAGGATAAAAAAGCGTATGTTGTACTTGATGATGTGTGCACTTGGATTGAATCTGGTGGATTGCGCAAAATGTTTTTATGTCAATTCTTAGGGTACAATGGGGCCTAAAGACAACGTTTTAAAGGACTATGGTTCACCCAAAAATGGAAATATTTGCTTAAAATTTACTGCTCCCTCAAGAACCAACCAAATATGCAGATAAGCTTTTAAAAGTATGAGCCGTCTGATAGTTTAATGTAAAAGATTGTAAAAATGCTACATTAAAAACCTGTTAAATTGTTAACGGTAAGTTTCTTCTTAGTTTGTTTGTTATCAGTTTCTTGAATTGGGGTGTTATGTTAGATCTACATGGATTTGTTATGATATTAAGGCTTTTATGCACTTCTTATTTACATTTTCATGTTTTTTGGGTTACCATTATAGGTGTGTTGTTCGGTATATGTGAATAGACACTATGACCCTTCTCTATAATTGTCGCAAACATCAAACTAAGCAGTGACCAGATCACTTGACCGTTTGGCTTTATCTTTTATGTACGTGAGCCTGTTTAAAAACCCGGGTTGGGCTTCATGACCAAAGAGAGTTTAAAACACTTCTCGAACTTATCCTCCAAAAACGCCACTCACACAAAAGTTCAGTAGCTCGTTTCTTCGAGGAAAGAACAGCCACACCCTTAACATGTCCGCTTGTGCACAAACTAACACAAACACGAGAAATAAAATTATGCAGAGTGGCTTCTTAAATCACAGATGATCAGAACATAACACAATTCTCAGACTTTGTACAGTATGTTATATTTCAAAAGTGCTTGTGATGGGCTTTTGTTCACGGATGTGAACTTTCATCACCAACTGCCTCTTTGTGGTTAGCAGGTATTTCAATGAGGTACAAAACGCTTTCAGTCACGTTCAATAGGTGAGTTACGTATGTGTAACATAAATTACGGTTCATCAATTATGGTATTTAAATGAAATTTAAGTTAAAACCATCAAAGAACTGAAAAGTGTTGCTACATATTTGTATGGTAAAATTCCGGCAATACCACCGAGCTTGCGGGTATTTACGTGTTAGATGAGGTTAATTATCAGATTTAGCAAGAATATATCATTAATTCACGGCTACCAATGGATCCTCGGCAGTGAAGGGTGCCTTGAAATGAAGGAGAGGAAAAAAGAATGATAAAAAATTCACAAATAATCCCACGTAAACCCACCACGACATCAGTCATCTAATTAACGTCTGGGTGCAGTGCAAAAGCTGCATTTTTGTTAATAGGCACACAATTCACTTTGTTGGTTGTGTGAGAAGAGATACTAACAAACTGATGATCCAACCCAATTCCAATGATCCCAAAAAAAAAACATTTTTTTGTTGTGGGCTGACTGTTAGGCTTTTCTTGATGAAATTACCTCTAAAGACAACTATTTGTCAAGCATGGACCTACAACAACATCACTTCGGTCTACGCAAGGTGTGTCGATACCCGGTGTGATATAGGCGTTTTCTGCTATCTTTGGTTTTTGGGGGAAAAAATATCGCAGAGCTTTTACTTTTGTCTACGAGATGAAGGCACATGCACGTGACTGCTCCTCCTCTCGGTAAATGCCGTCTTTTATTGATCCTCGCATTTTATGTCGGGGTCCTCTCATACCTCTTTTCAGGGAGGCAGATCAGAATTTATCTCAAGTAAACAACTTAGAGCCAAATTTGCCCGGACCGCTGCCACAGGAGGATTGACAAATGGGGAAGTATGACATTCTATGGTTTGGTGTAAGATGCAGAATGGCTGCAGAGGGAAGATGAGGTCAGAAAAGTGAACAAAAGAGCTAATTACAAAAGTTGTACGATATTATACAGTCTGTATCACAATTTCAGGAGAGTGTTTGAAACAAAGCAAAAAAAGCGAATCGCGCTCGCACAAACGCATGAAAAACACAATAGGCGCTCAAAGTCCAAAGAAGTCTGCGATTCAGGCTGATGAAATTTTCCTATGAGGTACACTACATTGCAGGACCCGACCATTTAATGTGCTGTTTTTTTTACAATGTATTTTCGATTGATGTTCAGGCCGTTTAGCGTATCCCTCAACATTTTTGGCAGATGGCTGGAGGAGGTGGAACGATATGTGTTGTGACTGGGCAGAAAAATAGGTACCACTGTGGCTGCCGTTTTTTTTCAGAGAATCAATCTCTTGTATGATTGACTGGAGTGTCTGTTTGTAAGGCCACAAGCAACGCTATGTGCACGATGTCCTGTAACCTTGTAGGAATTACACGAAGATGTCAGTCGTGTCCCGAGGAGTCAATGGCGTTCCGGTATAGACGGTGCGGCATAATGGGCAGATCAAAATAATCTCATAATCACTGGGTGTAGCACATAAAACTCAGCCATAGACGGGTTCCAGGTGAGCAGTAAGCTTGCACAAGTGGCTCTAATGAAACCACGTACAGGAACAGAGAGGTGTCACAGTTGGACTGCGTACACTAACATGTAACACAACTAACTCCGTGTTAGCCCCATGTATAGGAAGACGCCCTTACAAGGGATGAACGAGGAAAGGCAGCCATGTTTTCAGAAAGGAAAAATCGGTTGGAGTCGTCAGTAAGGGAGAGGGAAAGTTGGGAAGAGTACTGTGAGGACAGATACATTCACTAAATTTCCTTGTGAGTTGCTTCGACAAGAGCAGTAAGTGTCCACCATCCTGTTCAAAGTTACACAGCAATGAAATTATTCAGTAGTTCCAACACTAGATGGACAATTATAGTACTGAGGATGGAGCAACCCTTTAAGTGTCTCATCGCTCGTTTGTTAGTTAGAGTTTTACTGTCTTATGCCATGTTTCTAAGATTTTAACCAAGGGGTTGACTGGTTATATGTCCTAGAGTTGCTATTTGTGTTATATTTCTGCCTTAAGAGGAGACGTGGGCTAATGTGGGAAGGCTTCGTTAGTCTATCTTTGAAAATGTTTGGTGCAAAATAGGTGTGGGTTGTCCACCCTTTAACTATATTACTATATATATAAAGAGGTAGTATGTTCGGACGTCAATAAATGAAATTCTGTCCATTTGTACAGTTAGCAGCCTGCCTCGAATGAGTCCTTTCCAGAAATGTTACGACAGCTCTCTACTTCCACATTCGAACACAAATTAAGCTCTTTTGGGAGAATCGCCGATGACGCTTTCTGCCCTCGTAGAAGGCTGGGGCAACTTACCAGAACGGCCAAGAAAAATAAGTAAGGACATGTTAAAATAGTCCATGTAGGCACATCACGAGTGTGTTAAACCGATTGACTGTTACGAAGCTACAAGAATACTTTTTGCGCGCAAAGAAAACAAAAATAACAACTTAAAAACCTCTTTCCAACATTATGGAAAGTACCATGATGCTTTGGCGATGGAGCGCACGTACACGAACATGTAGCGCCATGCACTTTTTCTGTGCTGTTTCTCTTCTGTTGATGCACTGAGCAGCCATACTGGATTCTAAAGTTGGAGTTGTTGTGATTATTCAGAGATTCAGATTCAGAACACAGATTTCGAAGGGCGTTCCAGTTAAAAGTTCCTACTGAGAACTCAGAATTTCACTCTTCCGGACTACAAAGCGAATGCCGATAAGATGGGCTGTCCGGGTTTAGGCAGGGGGAAGAGGTGCTACGGACTGTGTTAAAACTAAGTGTAACGAGTGTTAGTTGTAGCGGCTGCTTTGTAACACGGGTGTTGTTAAACTGTCGTAGTAGATATTTTTATAATATACGCCATTGATTTATCTGTTCTTTAACTATATATTACTTGCACAGTGTGTAGTAAAAATAGCCTTTAAAATCAACACATTTGGGTGCACGAAAAGGTTAACTGTGATCACGATGGATTCTCCTTTGTGAATATCAGCTCAGGTCCCACCATAGATGGACAATTTTCTTCTGCGGGGGATTAAGATATTTTGAAAAATGTCCATTTCTGCTGTTAATGGGGTGCAAGGTGCTTAGACCCCAACATTCAAAACATAATCTTTTATGTTTGACGGAGCAAATATAGATATGGAATGACATAAGGACGAGTAAAAGATGACAGAATTTTTGATGACAGAAAATTTCTGTGACCAAGAGATCTGACTAAATAATAAAATATAACTCTGAAATGAAATAATGCATTTGAGTAGACTCAAATCCACAAATCCATGGCTCAGTGCAACTGAATACACTGTAGAGCATGCTATACAAAATGACAACGAAAGTTAACTTTGAAAGTTAAGTGACGTTAAAGGTTAAAGTTGACAGTTGTGCACCTTAAAAGAATAACATGTTCTAACACTGAACAAACAGATGCAACGATTACTGGGAAATATTGTTACTATGTGACCTTTACGTCATAAATGCCACTGACAAAGACACCTAATATGTTTTACCTTCTTCCTCTCTCACTCTCAGTCCATTTTAATGGACTCTCCCAGCATCTGAAGACCAGGGCTGACAGTAATCAGATTTGTCTATCCTATAAAAGTGCTCAAAGATAAAAGCATCTGAGGCTTTCCACACTTTGACCAATTACAAAGCGGGAGAGAGAGTGACCTGTCCACTTTATCATTATCACAATGTCGATCTCAGTGCAGTGACCAAATGAACACTGAAATAAAGTGAAGATCACTCTTTGTGCTTCTTTGAGAAACTGGTATTATCAGGCAGGTGCATTTGATGTTGACACAGCAGGTAGAGCACTTCCATTAAATAGCGTCTGTCAAGCATCCCCAACGAAAGAAGTCAAGCAGAGTCATCTAATGAAAACCCACTGAGCAAAAACTTCATTAAAATCTTAATAACCGTTCCGCCGAAACATTGTTTTCCTACCGACAACAGCTCCAAATTTGCTTGATTGATTGAAAACAGGGGTTTCAGACAGTCAACGACCAATTCGCCACTTGAAAATTTATTGTGCTAATCACTGCCTTTTCAAAATTGTTTAAAATCAATTCCATGTTGCAATTCAATTTACATAGTGAAATGTGTAAACAAATTACAACTATGGTTTCACACCAAAGTGCCATGAACTTTTTTTTTTAGTTTATTCCTAAACTGGCAGACCCATGTAGAATAATAAAAAGAGGCCACTGGCCGGAAAAATTTTTGATTGCCGCAGCCACAATCAACATGTATGAAAAAATATATTCGTATACGGTACAGGTTAGCTAAAATATGACAACTGATGTATTATTTACTTCTTCTTTGCAGAAAACACATTAAGCGATTATTTAGATTAATCAATATTGGTGACATAGAAAACAATGTGTTCATCCGCATCGTGCTTTTATGCACCAATGTAAAAAGGTGCTTTCTGCCACCCACTGGGTGGAGTGGAGGTGTTTTATAGTGCCAAAGGCTCTTTCTAAGGCAAGTCAGTTCGCTAGGCGGGTACATTTTGGACTACAACAGTGTCCATTATGAAAATATAGTCCTATCAAATTCAAGGTCTCCTATCAAACTGCAAGAACATAATTTCAAATCAGCAATTTATTTACATGTCACTATGAGCCTCTATCTAAGCCCTTTGGGTGAAGTCGAACACGTGTGAGCAAACATCCCAGTCAAGTTACAGGTGCATGCGTCAAAAGTAGAATGTTCGGGGAAGGTGAGGTAATTTATTTCTGTAATTCAACTCGAATTGTGAAACTCCTGTATTAAATAAATTCTTTGCACACAGACTGAAGTAGTTTAAGTATGTGGTTCTTTTAATTGTGATGATTTTGGTTCACATTTAACAAAAACACACCAATTAACTATCTCAACAAATTAGAATTTTAGGTGACATGCCGACGAACTGGAGTCAGTTTTTGTGGTGTGGGGGTAGGGCCGAAGCAATGGACCATGCGGGGGACGGCAATCGACAATACTAATCAATCCACATCCCCTGCAAAGGTTCCGGGCATTCAAAAGGTCTCTCCGTTTGGTTTCATAGGTACCAATCATGAGGGACGACTGCTGATCGACACAGTTTGTCCAGAAAGAAAAGGAAATCATGAACCCTTAAGCAAGGGGGGGAAGCCACAAACTTCATTGCAAAAGAGAAGTGGCTGCTCACAATGACGATGGGTTGTGTGATACAGAAGAGATGGTTAACAGAAATGCTTGAAGATGGAAGGAAAAAACAGTAGTGGAATGAAAAGACTGCACATACAAGCCAACCTGGATTGAGAAACCGCAGCCCAGACCGTATGAGATTGTCAAGGCAAAAACAGATGTCACAGAATTGATTTGGCGAGGAAGAGTCAGATAGAAGGGGACTGAGAGGGCTGGGAGGAAGGCATCAAGATGCCACCCCACCACAGACGTGTAAGGCATTGGATAAGTTGTGTATTCTACTTGTTAAGCCACTCCTGACCACAGCAACGTCAGGGCAGCTTACCGGGCTATCGGAGACGAGGAATCGGCCTGTTGATACCAAGTGGTCCCAAAAGTCCTCTTTTCACGCTGTGCGGAGCAATGACGTTTTGTCTCATTGGCAACCAAGGTCCTAGAGTATGGCGAAAGGGTGGATGAAAGCTCATAGCCCAAGTTGCTTGAGTCAAAGGTTAAGTTTCTACACGTACTTGGCGATTGATCTAGGCGGTGCAAGGGTGCATCTGTGTTGTTTGTTCCTTATTTGTTTGTTTTTGCTAAACCAACGTGTCCACTGCACAACCTTTAGTAACCAAGAATCTTTTGTAGTCTAGACTTCATGCTTTCTGACGGACCGCAGCACTTTTGAAATGCTGCTTTCCCTTTTCCGCTCGGTTTGGTCCACCCTGCCACACTCGACCCCACAGCACAAAAGAAGAGATTAAAATGACCCTGGTGATTGGTGTGCTTGGAACTGGACCCGCAAACACCAGGGCTTAGATCACCCATAGAGAACCTCATAACAATAGAATTTTTTATTGGTCTATGAAGATGTCTTACTTGGGTGAGATGTGAATTGGTGTGTTGTGTTTGTTCCCTGGGAGCCCCTATAGTCCCTCACAACTTCAACGGGACCCCAAAGACTTCCCCTACTTCGTCTGGTGCACGGTTGCTCTTTCTTTAACTCACACCGAGTTCCCACCTATTTGGTATGGAATTCTGAAAAAATGAATCTTCCGTGAGTCTGTCTCATTGCTTGCGATTCATCTGTATATTACACACTTCTACTGTAGCTTCATTACCACGACCCAAAAGAATTTTTAATCATTTAAGAACAGTAGAAACTACTGAAATTCTTCTCAGCACAGAGTGTTTAGGAAAGAACTCAATAGTTACAAGAAAGAGAAAGAAATAGGGAAGGATGTTTCGAGATTATCCAACTACTACTACTCCAGTATATACAGGTTGATGGTTTTGTAATCACAATAAGCCTAGTCCTCAACGGTAGTTAAAAGAGGTGTGGAAGAGTCTGGAAAACCTCCACGATCTTCGACATTTGGAAAGGCAAACAAAGCGCTTACACAAGTCCAAAAAACAAAACCCTCTGGAAGCACACGAGAAGATGTTGAGTGGGGAGGATTCGGCAGAGATATGGAGACCTTTAATGTTGACACGCACCAGAGACAGAGACATGCACGGAGGTAATCGGGATCAATATTTAGATGGAGATAGCTGGATATGAGGCGCAGAAAATCTTGAGCTTGTAAAGGGCACCAAACCGAGAGGTGCCGTCTTTAAACACCACCGGGCACATGATCATGTGAGAGTTTACTTAGCAAGAACAAGAGATGTGGAGATAAAATGCACAGGTAAAGCACAATAACGCAGTCACTAGACCGCGCTGAGTCATAGACAAATTACCTAACGTCTCTAGAATTTCGGGCATTATGAGTCGAGAATTCCATTGAATCTTAAACTATCATCGGTGTTTTCAATCCATCATTTCCAATGGAAAGGTCTAAAGATCTGATAATCAAAATTTCATAGGAGTCAAAAGAGGCACGTGATGGTGATGGAGAGAAAAAAAAAAGAAATCCTCTTGAGGAATCCTCTTTCAATTTCCGTCCTTTCAACCATCCTCCAAACTCCTTACACTCTTTCCTCATAAATATTTAAGCGCAGAACCGGGACGCTGGTATTGTGCCACAGGAGGTACAGAAGTGCGGTTCTTCGGCATCGATCAAATAGGTTCAGGCTAAATAATTAAAAGCTCACACTCCCTGGACAAACGAGGGAGGCTGCTGGCGGCTCTCTCTTCTCCACCGTGCTAACAATGGTCAGGGCCCAATTACATGTGCACATGTGCTTTTTGACCTTTTCATGTTTGTAATGGAGCCTCTAATGGTAAAAATAACCCTGAACAATTCCCCAGACTGAGGCAGCCTAAGGAGACACAAGGCAAATAAGGAAGGAGGGGTTCCGCGGGCCTCGGAAACGAGAAGAGGAGGAGAGGAGGCCAAGTTGCGCTTACTGCATGGTTCTGCCATCACGGCCGCTTCATTGGTAAGCGATGGGCATGCTAGAAGCCGACCGAGCCAGCCATGCTCCCTTTAGTTTTTTTTTTTATGTTAAATTCCAGAGAGGAAAAAGAGGTGCCTCAGTACACTAATTGAAATGGGAGCAGCACTTCTCGCATCAAGAAAGGCGCAGTAACCCAACAGTTAGTGGCACGAACGTCGCCAAGGCGAACTAGTGTATTATGTGTGTACTGGGGCAGCAAGGTACGAGTAGAAGGTAGGTGATAAACCACGTTGGCTGCAAAGGATGCCTGGGCTGAATGAACCTAATTCAAGTATTTCTCATCCTGAGCCCGTTGCCCCTCTCACCTGCTTATGTATATGTAATATCGGTTACTAGGTGCAGAACAGCTGCCTAATGGGTCGACATTTGACTCACCTTGATCTACTCGTCTGGGATATCTATCTTAGTTAACTAAAAAATAAATGCTAGAAACACAAAAAAATTCTGATGAAGCCCTCAAAACATGCCCTACCGTATTGCATACAGCATAAAACAGTGACCAACACAGGTCATCGCCTAACTTCAAGAGGTTGACCACCGTGAGTATCTAAGCGCTTATATATAAACTACACGGTGATTAGTAAATGGGCCTGGCTTTGGCTCCTTCCTGCTGACTTGAAGGGTGATGACTTCCCGTTGTCACAGTTGATGTCTTTTTTTTTCATGTTAACCAGATAGTGCACATGGTTTTTGATTTCACTGAAGTTTTTCTGTTCTTGGTCCAGTGTGACTTGAGTAATGTTTCCTGTTTTGAACTGTTACCAAAGGCGAGACACGTGCGATGGGGGAAAAAATAAAACCCATCAGGTTGTGGGACAGCTTCTGGTCATACATCGCTGCCCCACCTTCAGTGCTGAACGATCTACTGCCAGTATGTGGAAAATTAAATTTATAGAAAAGGTGATAGGCCCGATCTCAATCAAAGTGTATACGCTTTTGGTCCGTGAATAGGCCTAATCTCGTTCGGGACGCGTGACTGTCTGTGGAGGTAGAGCCAAAGGACCGGTTTCCCGAATAAATCAACATAATGTATGTTAGGACATTACCAATCACGCTATTCGAGACATGTGAATCTTGAATAAATACGAGGAGTCATTCCCGAAAACTGCAGGGTGTAGTATATGTCCGAAAGATGAAAGTTTCATCCAAAATCTGAATGGATTCTCCCTAGAAAGGTGCACAAAGCATGCTCCTTTATCACTAAAAAGCATCACTATCTTCGTACTCGCGATCGATAAAGGTCGTTAGAATCAATGAACGCTCTCAAAAGCCACAAAGACGTCTATTATTACCTCGCGTCGAACTAGTCAAGCAAGGAGGATCACTAGCGGTGCAAAGGACAGCAACCTTATAAAACTGTGGCTGTTTGGCGGTGAGGTGAATTCGTGACACAAATGTTCTGACTTGGCCTTTGCGTTCAAGAAAGGAAAGTCAAAGATTACTGTGATATGTTTACATGGCTCAACGCTGGCAAAACACGATTGAGGGAATAGGGCGGTGGCACATGAAAACCACATCCATGCCGCGTGAGAGGCGGCGGCGGCTGAGCATCAGTGGATTCATGATTAACAGATTTGTGGGGTGCGCCCCCCCTTCACCCCCCCCCGAGATGAGCCCTCTTGTGGAAGAAGTGAAGTGCAGATGTATTCTGAAATTTTTTGTATTGAACACACATAATTCATGGAATGGAGGGCCGTGAAGTCTAAGGATTTATACTCCAGTTAAAGAACTAATAACTTCAATGTACAATAGCAAATTCATCACTGTATACTGCAGATTTCTTAAAGGCATACATTTTTTTGCTAAATTGATGGATACTGTGGGTTTAAAATAATAAGTATGACATGAAGTTTCACACTTACAGCAACACCTCACACGACTTGAATGGGAATCAATTGAAGTAACAATTTAGAACACATTAATGACATACGACCATGAAGTCGCTCATCTGCATCTTATCAACAGGACGAAGTTGTATCCAATAGATTCTAGGGTTTGACGTCACCTTTTACATTCACTTTCTTCAACCAATGATTTTTTGGTGTGGTGTGTGCAGGTAAGTTAAAAATTGATGTATATAGTGCTTTATACAATACTGATTGTTCTAAAGTAACAAAGTAAATAGTAACATCCAAATTAACTGCTTTTATTCAAAAGTCACATTTTAAGTAAAAAATATTATTTAACATTATTGAATTAACATACTGTAAATACATTATTTTATCCCAACAAAATTCATTTTTATGGGATAAATCAGGTAGAAATTGTCTTTAAAGCAAACAATTCCAGGTTCCCACTTTTTACAGTGCAGGACAAAAGCAGAACCAATGATGCAAACCTCATCAAATATGAGACAGATTCAAATTCTGCTGTAAAGCAGCTCCAAAAAGACAACAGTGTCATTATTCAGCTCAATTCAATTCAGTGTTGATTCAGTTTAGGTACTGTGTGACTCTGTTTTAGGTTAAGATTCATTGATGTATAAAGAAGTTCAATATGTCAGCTATTAAGCAGCTTCAGAGTGGCAAAATGTCATTGTCATTTGATGTCACTCATGTTGATTCAGTTCAGTTCAATAAGAGTGTCAATGTTGCAAAATTAATCAATTGTAAAACAAATTCAATTCAGCTAATGTGTAATTTATTTATGCAAGTGCAAGTTTGGGGGAGATGGAAGATTAACACTGGATATGCTGCAAACTTTCAAATTTAAAGCAGGATCAGCATCCTCAAGCTACAGACTGACACCCGCAGTGCATCCTGCCCAAATCTTGGCTCACTGAGCTCCTGAAGATCACTCAGATTCATTCACACGTGCATCTACACCGTTGTTCGAATGTGGTCTGCATAGTCACAGAATGTTCATTTAATGCCATGTGAAGACACAGCTTCAGCAGGTTGGTAAATTCAACATTTTATTAAGAATAAAAATAAAAGAATTTGACTCCAACTGTGCTCCCTTTAATCTCATTAGCATCTAGGAGGAACAACAAAAAAAACGATCTTGTTCATACTTATGGGACTGCACTCAGACCAAACACTTGCCAGACCTCAGCCGAACAAACTGTCTTCCAACAAGCAGTGGGCAGAGAAAGAGAGAAGGTCAATGCTCCCTCTCCAAACGACACTTTTGTCAGGAGACAGGCATGAGCAGATGCAGATATACATGCTGGCTAGGCTTCCCCCGATTAAACAGGTCAGGCTTGTTCTGCGGCAGAGGGAGAGAGTGAATTAAAGCTGCAGGAAAAGTGCTATCTGCCAGGCCTGATATTGATGGAGTCCCTCAGTAAAAAGCCACTGGCGTTGCTCCGGCGCTCTCGCTCTATCGGTAACGATTCAGAACAGATGATGGATGGATGTGGTCGCAAGACTTGGCTCTTGCACCAAAGCCCGGGCTAATCCCACGGACCAGCCAGGCCATGGCAACTTTCACTCAATTAGGTCTTAATCAATAACGCCACTAGAGATTGTTCACAAGGCTGTCAGCCATATTGTACGGGGGCTTTTACTAAGAACACCAGGTGTGTCAGAGGAGAGTGTGTTGTTTGTCGAGCAGATTGACTTCAGTTGTGGGCAGAATCCGCTAGCTAGCGATACCCCTTGCTCTTTCATCCGAGACGCTTATCTGTTGTACTAGCAAGCGCAGAAGGGATACCATTTAGTCCAACCCCGCGACGCCATGACACCGCAGTGAAGTACCTATATTTTCATTGTTATCCATTTGCAGTTTTACTTATACCCAAGTGATTCCGCGTTGTTTCTTGTCGATTGTATTTCTACCTCCGTACGCACGTCATCTTGAGATGGCGCCCGTTACGTTGGTCATTTTTGCCTTTGCCCCGTAGAAATAGTCCCCAGTGAAGCGCCTAAGAAGCCCATTACTCACCAGAAGAGTATGCTAATCTGTAGATGCAATAACGCGGACCCTCGTAGTTTTGTGGTGTTTTGATTCGGTTGTTTTGGCGTGTCCTGACTCGGCACGTCAAAGTTATGCTTTTCGGTAACTTTCCTTCAGCCCCAGTTCCACTCTGACTTGGATATTGAGTGTATTTGGACAATTCAAAGTTAATCGTCCCCAGTAGGACATTCAGTGTCATATCTTCAAGGGGCGCACTTGTAGTTACCTGCTCAAGACATGCACTGTCCGCGCAAGCAATCTCATGATCACCACCAATCAACTTATGTATGCATCAACAGTGTTGTATTTCTGACATAGACTCAATATGTTAACTTGAAAGAATCACCGCGTGAATGATTCATTGACTCAATCACCAAAAAGACATGTCTAATTGTTTGTCCCTGCATACGATGAGGACGATCGACAGCTGGCCGGTGCCTCGTGACTCGACATCAGGAATCCCCCACAATCTGTAGGCCTCAGTATTTTTTCTTTGTTATGTGACAAGGGGGCGGGGCTGGAGAGCCGATGGGAACAGAGTGATTCGGCACGAGTGGACGTAACCCCAGTTAGTGATGCGAACCTGCGCCACTCACCGTTCTCGAGTCTCACGGAGGAGCTCCGGTAGGATAAAAGGAGGAGTGACGACAGTTTTGGATGAGAGAGGACCAGGCCTGGATTTTATCTTGTGTTTTGTGTGCGGCAGTCGTCCACAAGGGGCTGCCACTTTACTTTCATTTCTGCAATGGTTGTTATTGTATACAGATATGTATTGAAAGTTGCGGATTCACCGCTGTCATTTTCCCCGAACTGTATGCAAACTTTGCTACCAATAGGGTGGCACCGAACCAGGGCGTGGATTACGCGAGGCACAGGACAGGGACGCTGCCTGAAGGAAACTCCACTCGCCGCTTGGTGAGTAATCCGCCACAGGATCAGCACCTCCAGATTGGACGAGTGCCAACGCGCATGGCGGAGCAGTGTCTGCGCAAGGCAGGAGCAGAACACGGCGAGTGCGACTGGAAGTGGAGGTTGATGTGCGTGTGGGGTGGACGAACCGATCATGGTATCTTTTGTTTTTGTAAGGCTGGCTGCCCTTCTTGTGCGTGAGGGGAGTTCACCGTCAATGGGCCTGAGTCCAGACAGCTGCCAGCCGCCATTCCTTTTCTTTGAGCAGAGGATCAGGTGATGTGGAGTTGCACTACTGCCTAAACTGGCCTGCACCCGGGAGTCGCCGTCGCGAGCGGGGACCCCCCGGCGACGCGGTCCTATACCAGGACCAGACGCCAGGCCCGTGGAAGAAGTTCACCCGCTGGTTGATGGGCAGGACAAAGAGGAGAACATGGTGGGGGCACCCGAGCGGGCAGTGGTCTGGGAAACGGAACAAGAACTATTTTTCCTCCTCCGCTCTCTGTTCTTGCGTGATAGTCGTCCGGCTCATTTCCGCTCGCCTCGTCTGTCGTCTGACCCCGGGTAACCGACGGCGCAAATGGATCGGCTCGCCACGAGGGGGGAGTATAGAGCGCAGCTGACTTCTGCGGGGACTGAGCGCCCCCGGCCTGCGAGGGTAGGGTGGGAAGTGACTGAGGGGGCAGGGGGGAGAGCCGTTGGAAGGAGCAAGGGCCGGTGGAAGAACTGCTACATGGACGAATACCTGCGCCACTCACCAGTCTAGAGTCCCACGGAGGAGCTCCGGATGGATAAAAGGAGGAGTGACGACGGTGTTGGACGAGTGAGGACCAGGCCTGGATTTTATTTTGTTTCGTTTGTGGTCTGTGTGTGCCGCGGGACACAGGCGTCCGCGAGGGCGGTTCACGCTATTTGTGTTATTTTAGTATTAAAGTTTGTTCAAATTTGTCGTTTCCCGCGCCTTCTTTCTCCGACTTTGTTACAGTTTGTTTTGAGTTTGTTTGTTAATGATTACTCGAAGTGATTGATTCAGTATGGACTTGACTAATAAAGACTGTGCGTTCACTCTGATTAAATTGGTGTTTTAAAAACTAACTGAGTGAATGATTCAGTGACTCACTCGTAAAAATGGTCACTTGTTTTGGTCATGAATAAATTGGTGTTTTGAACAGTTCAAATGAGTCAGTGATTAAGTGACTTATAAAGAGGCCACTCGTGTTTCTGAATGAAATGCTTAGAGAATGATTTAATGACTCAACCATAAACATAGTCACTTGTTTCATTCCTAAATGAATCAATGTTTTTGATAGTGATTGACAGAGTGCTATGCTTCATTAGACTCAGTCACACAGGATGTGCACTTCTTTTCTTACTGACACAAATGAGATTGAAAAAAAAAATATGGGTTTTTCAAGTTTTCTAGTTGAGTAATCATTAGTCATTGTCCCTACTGACATAAAAATCCGGCCAGAGTCTCTGAAATATCCCCACCTCTAATGCACAGACTGAAAGACTATGCAAACACAGACAATAAATATTCACATATGGAAGGAGAAAATAAGGTCAGAGAAAGCAGCACAATAAACAAATCTAAAAATGAATAAGTGGATCTTGAAACTCTGTACAGTAAGTACAATCAACCAAGTAAATCAAATAAGTACTAGATTAAGTTTTTACACTGTTGCTAGCTACACATATTGTTAGCACATTTCATCTGTCTCTACTTATTACTGTCTATGGCATCCCTCGCTTTTACCCAAAGGACAAAAATGACTCATAGCACAAATACACACAAACAGCCGACTCATCAAACAGCTCATCAATCTACTGAGTAATCCAAAAAGGAAATCAAAGGAAAGCGTGTCCTTGAGCTACAACGTGTTTGAAATATGTGATGAGTTAGACAACAGTTTTGATACAGAATTTCAGCATTTTTCATCTCACTTCTACCATTTTCATGGGGTTATTTGTAGGAATAAGTGTTGAAGGCTTCGAGACGTCCTATTATCATAGCAACAAGTGTTGAACCAACGTAGGATCTCTCTGCCACAACATTCAACTTATTCTCTTGATCCAGTTCAAATAGATAAAGCTATAAAAGCACCTTAGACATGTAGATAAAACTGACATTTTTGTTATAAAAACAGGGTAGTGACAATGAGTCTTGCCGCCTACTTCAAGCAATGACTACATGAATCCTATAAAACATATTTCAAAGAAAAAATTCTAGCTGTTTCTTTTTTTAAATACAGAAAACAACTTATTTACACAATATATATATAGAGTGAAGCATGACAGGAAACTTCTGACTTTTTTTCAAGACTTACTCTTGACAACACAATTTGCACTCTCATTCTGACTTAGGCTAATTGAAATGGCACATCTTGATCATTTGCAATTGACTTGATTCATACTTGTGAAATGAAGACCTATACTTAACTTAACTAATTAAATTATTAATAATGTTGTGTTCTAAAAATGTGGAAATGATGAATGGTGTTAATGAAGTTATTCATCATTTATGACAATACATTTAACATGTGACGATCTTCTGTGATGTTTATCTTGATACATTTAATTGCACTTCTCCAAATAGCGGATTGAAGGATCTTTAGAGTAAAATACTTTCACAATACTTCACAAAAACTATCTTTATTCTCCTTTTTATCTTCTGGCAGCTTAAAATCAAAAAGTATGTGTGCAGGCTCATGATGTCTCATTAAAGTGCTCATGTGCAGCGAGATTCTTCTCAAAGGGCTCTGAACTCTAAAAGAAGCCACAGTCATGTACTGAGTGGATGACACCAGCGGCTTGAGGAAAACAGCAGGCACTTCAAGCTCATTTGGCTTCGGCTCAAATGGAGTTTAAAAAGTCTATAAATCACTGCCCCCAAACCATACAACAATATGTGTGAAATGTTTGGCTGATCTGAACACTATTCTTCCAAAAATTCTTGACACAAACATAATATTTTTACAGTTGTAATTGCATTCTCCCAAATAAGCTGCTTTTACGAATCAGAAAATATGGCAAAAATCAGTAATATTCTGAAATATTATTACAATTTTAAAAGAACAGTTAACCTATTCTTTATGCCTTGATGGCAAAGCTGAATGTTCAGCAGTCATTACTTCAGTCTTCAATGTCCAGGATGCTTCAGAAATCAATATAATATGCTGATCTGCTGCTCGAGAAAAAAACATTTATTATTATGATGTTGAAAACATTTGTGCTGCTTAAAATTTTTGTGGAAAATGAGAAACAGAAACCGTCTGACATTCTCAACATATAACATGATACATGTTTTATGTTACTTTTGATCAATTCAGTGCTTTCTTTTCAACAACAACAACAAAGACTCTGACAGACCCCAAACTTTTGGATGGTAGTGTATGTTGTTCAAATTGTTTACA
>JADLZN010004995.1:0-70328 GCA_018155175.1 Sinocyclocheilus anophthalmus
CAGCCTGAGGTTTATTCATTAAATTTTTTGGTGTGAAAGGGCTTTTATATTTGCTAAAAATAGAACTTCTTATATTAAAAACAAACAAGCCCTGCCCAGATTTAAAAAGTAACGCGAAAGTAACGCATAAATAATATAACGCATTACTTTCCATAAAAAGTAAATAAGTCAGTCAGAGTGACTTTTTTTAGAGGAGTAATGACATATTGTAATGCATTACTTTTTCAAAAAGTAACTTCCCAAACAACTGGCCATCATCATGGCAACAGATCCAAAGGTTCACAAGACCACCCACTGGGAAAAGGCCAAGGGGAAACAAACCCGACACTCCCGCCCCTGCACACTCCTGCAACTACACCATCCAGTCAATGTTCCAAACCAAAAGCACGAACATCCAACAAACAACATTCCTCCTACCAACACTCTGCAAACAAACAGAGAATAACCTGAACCCGAACGGCGGCCTGCACCAAAAGACCCAGCTGGACACGCACTATTCATGAGTGAACGTAACCAGCGAGCTGAAGATCTGACACTCGCAAAAGAGCTCCGTGAACAAAACTCAACTAAGGAGTACTGAGAAGGACAAACCTCGGACTCCTTGCCTGCTGCATCACAGCATCAGGCCACTCCAAGGGAGGAGCATCCCTTGAAACCGGTCGACACGCCCAGAAGCAGCCAGACAACGTTGGATTGAGCAACGGGCCCACATGACCAACAGCGAAAGCTCTACCAACACAACTCAGGCAAGCTAAAGTCGGTGCCGCCACAAGAGCCAAGAGACACCACAAACATCAGATTTCTAGTGACATTTGAGCAAAACAGAGGGCTAACAACCACCTACTGCTCCCCTGCCATCATCACTAGGTCAGTCGGAAATTATCTACACACTATAGAATCTCCATAACAATTCCCGGCAATCCCTGGAACCACCTGAACTCTCACCAGTGAGAGTCTAACCCGACTATCCCACATCGCGGGTACCACGGATAGCCTAATGGCTAACAACATCGACAAACAACCATATTACCCAGACCAACTCACTTCAGGATTACAGGTGACACAGCCTCGACACCTGCAGCATAAGCTCGAGGACCCACACCTTGATACAGCCTACATCACCACAGCACACCAACTGACAGCATCCACCACGGCACCACAACCACAACCACTCCTGGAGGCACCAACAACCAAAGAGCCGCCACTGGCTCCCAGCCGTGAGTGGCAGGGGTGTGTTCGATTGTTCTGCACCTTTGACATCGCTCGTTGTTGTCTATTCTACGGACAACAGAAAACAGATTGATGAAAACAGTCTCATAAATGTTGTTTCTTGTGCTCCAATAGTGTTTAAAAAAAGCGTATTTTTCAGTCTAGAGCAACCAGTGCACATACGCAGTCCTAAGCGCGTGTCTCCAGAATGCTGACTATTTCTATAGCAACCAAGACTTTTAATGGCAGCTGTAGTGACGCAACGACTTTACCGAATAGCAATTGGCTCTTTTACTCAGAAGGCAGGGATTTGTTCGATAGAGCAGCCATATTGAGCGTCAGGGGTGGGGAAAGAACAGTTACTTTTAAAAGTAAGCATTACAATATTGTGTACTCCCTAAAAAGTAAATAATACGGTCGTAGGTACTTTTATGAAAACGTAAGCGTACGTTTACTTTTGAGTTACGTTTTAAATCTGGGCAGGGCTTGCTTGTTTATTTTTAATATAAAAAAGTTCTTCTTTAACAAATGTAAAAGGCCTTTTCACAACAGAAGTGAAATGAATGTGCCTCAGGCTGAAGAAAATGTAAATTAATGTCTGTACAGTAGAGGGCGCAGCTAAAACAAATTGCATGAAGAATATGACGCAGGAGAAGAAAGTTCAACACTACTCAGCAATAACAAAAATGAAACAAATGTGTCATTTTTGCTTATTAGTATGGTTGAATTAGATCATCAAAGGTCAGTAGCAAAGACATTGGTTAATAAAATGGGATTAAACACATAAATGATATTTGTCTTATTTAACATATTTAATTATTGCAAGTTTATATAATATTCTGAATTTGCATTTGACTGTTTTTATTCATTTTGAGGAATACTGAATCTGTTTTTGTTCAGTGAGAAGAGTAAATAATGTTCATATTTAGTCTAGAACTACAGTAGCATCACAGTGCACACAACGCCACTGCACTTACGTTTAAACGAGAGCTGTCAATCAAGACATGGGAAACAAAGTAACTAGAGTTACTTATTTGAAAAAGTAACTCAGATATTTCCTTCTAAATTAAAAAAGTAATGCGTTACTTTACTAGTTACTTAAAAAAAGTAATCTGATTACGTAACTTGCGTTACTTGTAATGCGTTACCCCCAACACTGTTGAGCGTTTGGTGCAATATTTTCCTAACATGTTCAAAACTATATGAGTGACACGTCTTGGGTATTCTATAGTCTTTGATACTTCTCAGTGCAGCCTTCCTTCTTGATGAACTGTCACTCTACTGTCACCTTAGTAACAGTCATCACTCTGCCCGACTCTACATTTATTCATTTAGCAGACATTTTTATCCAAAGTGACTTACAATTGAGGAATACAACATGCGATTCATCATAAAGAGGCAAATAAACACAGGAAGTGCTCGTAATACAAAGTTTTAGACATCATTCAGATTAGTACAAGCTAGAACAGGGAGGGATTAAGGAAAGTGAAGGTTCCTTTTATTAAATTAGAATGCAGTCAAATGTTGACAAAAGAGAGATGAGTTTTTCAGCTGTCGCTTGAAATTGTCAGGGATTTGGCATTCTAGATGGGGGTGGGAAGACCATTTTACCAGCACGGAACGGTTAATGAAAATGTTCTGAAAAGTGATTTTGTGCCTCTCTGTGATGGTACCACGAGACTTTGCTCACTTGTAGATCTCAGGCTTCTGGAGCGGTTGTAGATTCGTAAGAATGAGTGGAAGTAGGAGGGTGCTGAACCTGTGGCTGTTCTTTCTTGGATCGTCTGGTTGAAATGAAAGATAGAGCTGTGTGTCATCAGCATAGCAATGGTAGGAGAAACCATGTACTTGTATGATGGGTCCCAGTGATGTAGTGTATATGGAGAAGAGGAGGGGTCCAAGAACTGAACCCTGAGGAACCCCAGTGACCAGTTGATTTGCTTTGGATACCTCCACTCCCCAGGCCACCCTGAAAGATTTTTCTCTAACGGTGGGATAGGATTCAAACCAATGAAATGCAGTTTGTGATGCCCAGAGAAGAGAAGGTGTACAGGAGGATCTGATGATTTACAGTGTCAAAAGCGGAAGATAGATCCAGCAGAATGAGAACACATGATCTGAAATCAGCTTTCGCAATCCGCAGGGCTTCAGTGACCGACATTAACACAGTCTCAGTTGAATGGTTGCTTCTGAAACCTGATTGGTTAATGTCCAGCTGGTTATGCTGTGAAATAAATAATGATGCCTGGTTGAAAACAACTCATTCAAGTGTGTTCGGTATGAATGGAAGAAGAGAGACAGGTCTGTAGCTATCTACAAGTAAAGTATTTAATGTAGGTTTTTTAAGCAGTAGGATTACCCGAGCCTGCTTGAATGTGGTGGGGAAAATGCCTGAGAAAAGAGATGTGTTGATGATATGTGTGAGTGCTGGTAGAAGTGTAGAAGAGATAGCTTGGAGAAGGTGTGAGTGGATTGGGTCTAGAGGGCATGTTGTAGGATGGCTGGCAAGGAGAAATTTAAATATTTCTGCCTCAGTGAGGGGACAGAAGGAAGAGAGGGGAGTTTTAGCAGTGGATGTGGTTGGTTTGAGTTCCTGTGTGTCTGGAGTTAAGAACTGACTGCTGATGGTTTTAATTTTGTCTGTGAAGAATGCAGCAAAATCATCAGCTATAAGGAGGTGGTGGAGGGGGACAGAGGGAATTTAAAATTGGGAAGGGATTACATGTGTCTGAAGTGCTGTTAATCTTGTTGTGGATATACAAAGATTTGGCAGCATGGACTTTAACAGAGAAAGATGAAAACATTTTTACCATTAAGCTGCTGTATATCAGGGCTATTTGGGCCTGGCTTTTCATTTGTGCTATTCTGTCTCTGCTGCCCTGAGTTTGGTCCGATGTTCATGAAGAAGCTGTAGTAGAGCAGCAGGGTGGTGGTTGTTTGTTATTGTGACCGTGTTGGACGAATCCATGGTCCACTATTTTTCAAGCCAGAGATACTAAGCTTGTGATGTTACTGGAGCAGTTTGTTGTGGAAGAAGTCATTGTTGACAGCTAACTGACAATTCCAGAGACCCACAGGAAAAAGAGATGGGTGCAGTAGAAGAGGTGTAGATAGGATGAAGGTTAGCAAGATTGCATTGCTATCTGCGTTTGATATTAGAGCGTTGTTGAGAAAAAACAGGAATGTATTGCAAACACATGATACATGTGAAAAATAAGGTGTAAGGAGAGTGTGTGCGGAAAGGAAAATAAAGATACCTAAGTGCCTTGTCGGTGTCCTTGCCCAGTGGAGTCACAAAGGTAGAGTCACAGGTATTCCACGTCAGTGCATAGATAACAAATAAATGTACATCTTATCAATTCTTGAGTAAATACAGCTGTGGACATCTTGACAATTAGCACACCAAAAGCCTATAGCATGTGAATGTCTCAAATCGACACTACTTTCGCCAGTTAAGTGCAGTAAACAATCAATACAAATATCAAAAGCTTCTTCTTAGCCGACGGCTATTATTCTAATTACAAATAATTGCAGCCAAAATACAAATTATAACAAAGGAAGAAAAATAGAAATAGTAAATGAAATAACCCTTCTTAATAGCAAATTAAAATCTAAACAGCAGAAACAGCAACAAGGTATTAAGCAGACTCTTACCCACTACCACCTACCTGACTCTGCCTGAGAGATAAGATATACTTACCTAAGGATTTTTTTATATCTCTGAAATATATGATTGTATTCTTAAAAACAATATTGTATTACTGAATAAAATATTAGTCAATTATCAAAGAAAAAGAATATATATAGCCATAATATGGACTATTGTAGATGCTGTGATACTGTGCTACTCAGATACTGTGATTTCCTTCTCACAGTATCTGAGTAGCACAGTATCACAGCATCTACAATAGTCCAAATTATGGCTATATATATTCTTTTTCTTTGATAATACTGTGATACTGGTGGATTCCTTCTCACATTACTGATTTCACCATTAACTATTCACCTGAACAATTTATGTTGTTGCATGTGGTATCATTGTAATCCTTGACCATCAAAATATATGGGTAGACATCACCTTTTCTGTGTTATCATGTTTGGTTCAGGAGATACGACACAAAATACATAATTTTGTTATGGCGGAAAGTAAAATGGTCGCCATGGTAACCATGAGGTGTTTTTGCTATGGCTCCATTTTTGAAAATGTTCAGGGCCCCAAACTGTAGTGTACCAAGTGTACCAAGTTTCATGCTTTTATGAAAACAATGATTTAAACAGGTGATGTAACATATCACCTCAAATTTTGCACATATCACCTGGTCAGTTTCTAGAGCTGTCTTTTTTTATGGCCTTTTCAGCACCGCATTTGTGCTTTCTATTATCCATTTTTATCTCTTTTTTTTTTTTTTTTTTTTGAGCAAGGTGCCGCTGTCAGGGGAGTCAAAAGATAATTACATCATCATTAACTGCACTCTGCGAGTGGGCTGCAAGAAAATAATAAATAAAAAGATTTCGGCTACGATAAAATAATAAATAAAAAGAGTGGGGCTGCTGTGAGTGCAGGTAGCCTAGAGACAGCATCCATATTTCAACCCAGTGGCATGACAGCACTGGCCCTCGCAGCCAAAAAACAGACCGGCCCACTGAGTTTACCCGGTGAGGCCTCCGATAGATGTCTAATCCCGACAGTGTCCGCCTAATTTAGACTCGTTTCCAGTATCTCACCTTTAATTGCCGCTACTGAAAGAAAAGAGAGATAGGCTAACAAATAAAGTGTTGTCTGCAAAAAATTGTATTTTATTCGTCTTGTTAAAGTCTTGAAGTTATGACAGCAATGCTTCCAACACACAGTAGGGAAAAAAAGTGTCACAAAGAAAATAAAAATGTACACAAATTGTATTTCTTATTTTTATTCGTCGTGTCAGGATACAATTCATTTAACATTTACAACAATAGGAAAAAGTGTAACAGAGAGAAAAAAAAAGTAGGTTGTACAGAAATAGCCTAGCTATTTTTATTCATCTTGTCAAAATACAAAATTCATTTGACATTTTTCTGTTAACACAGTAGGAAAAGTGTCGCAGAGAAAAATAAATAAATAAATACGCTATGACATCTGTCATTTAAAATGATAGGCTAAGCAAAATATAAACAAAACCGAGTTGAACGTCCTTCAAGGACAGTGCAGCCACTCAGAAAGCGCTGGTTCATGCGTGCAGCGCTTGCATAACAGTACTGAGTGCAGGCTGTAGCATTGGTCAATAAGAATAAAGGTCAGATATGTTGCACTGAAAGGACATCGGGAACGGGATATTGTTAGACCACGCGCCTGTTCAAATTACACCAGAGTTACCAACCGCGACCGCGTTTTATTCGGGAATTTAATCCCACGGAAAAGTTAGATCACCTTCTAAAAATAACCTATTTTTACTTTCCTTTCTTTTGAAACCAAATAACTGTGATTTCACGTTGCATCAATAGGATGAAAATCATACTAATATAAATGAAGTTCCAAGTGCTCAACAAAAGAGAGCACTAATCACTATAATGGTGAGTTCAAACAAAAACAAACATGCTTATGTGATGTTCTCTAATCTACTTTTTCAGTTGTATTGACAATTCAACATTCAAGATGACTTTGGCAAACAAGTGAATGCAACTAAAGAAAGAGAACTGCAGAAGTGGAGTAAATGAGTGAAAAGACTATTAAGAATTGGCCCGCCTCAAAAACTATTTTTCTTCTTCTTCTTCTTCTACTGTTGTTTTGTTGCACATTAGCAACATATTAGTGCACTGCTGCCTCTCACTGGTGTATTAATGTCATTGGTTCCTTTGTGGCTACTTAAAGGGGTCATATGATGCGATTTCAAGTTTTCCTTTTTCTTTGGAGTGTTACAAGCTCTTGGTGCGTAAAGAAGATCTGTAAAGTTGCAAAGACTAAAGTCTCAAATACAAAGAGATATTCTTTATAAACGTTAAGAGTCAACCATGCCTACCTAAAATGGCTCGTTATAACACGCCCCCACATATCTATGTCACTATGTGGAAATATTAGCATAATGCCGCCCAAATGTGCACGCAAAGAAAGAAGGCGTGGTTTCAGGAACAGCAGTAGTGTGGATGCAGCCATGTCAGGGAGACGCTGTGTGTTTCAGTGCGAAAGCAAAAGCACTTATTTGGCCTTCCGGAAGTAGATGCAATTAGGAATCATTGGTTAAGATTTATTTACAACAGAACAGCACAACCCAGATGTTTGAATTTGTGCAACGCATTTTATGGATGACAGTTTTTTGAACCTAGAAGAGTACAAGGCTGGCTGTGCACAAAGGCTATTTATAAAAAAAAAAATGTTCTGTCATCTGGCGCTTCTGAATACAGACGATTTGTAAGTATGTTTGGATTAGTTTAAGTATTTGCTATGAGGGGTCTGTTCAATCCGGAGTTGCCGCCCAGCACAGAGTAAACGTGTCGTGTGTGTGTGGTGTGTGAGGCGCGAAAATAGGGGCCACATACACAGGAAGAGAGTGAAATGCTGTCGAATATAGCACTGAGCTGTCGTAACCGCGGGTTGTGTACTGACATCATCACTGTGTCTGTCACACGACTCTGTTTCCCTTTGGGCTTGAACTGATGGTAAAACTAACGACATTATTAACTGACTTGATAATTACTTTGAAAGCTGAAGCTAGCGATTATGGTAAGGGCGTTACATTTCCAACGAGTGCTTACGGTGTTCGACCAATCACAATGCACTAGGCCAGCTCGCCAATCAGAGCAGACTGCGCTTGTCAAAAAAAGGGCTTTGTAGAAAACGAAGTGTTTGAGAAAGGCGGGGCATAGAGAACCTACAATAACATACAGTATTTGAAAATTAATGTGTTTTTTGAACATTAAAGCATGTCAACATATTCTGTTACACCAAATACACAAAATAATGATCTTTAAAATAGCATCATATGACCCCTTTAAATATTTTAAGCATCACTCAACGCAGTAAGTAAATTGTTTTATTTGCCTTAAAAGTAGCTGTAACTTAATGAAACCTAGTAAGTATAACAGATAAGTAAAGATAACAAATTATTTCTAAGTAAGGTAAACTATTGGATTTTACAGTGTATTCATTAACAATCACATTTAATATGCCAGTAAACTGTTATAGATGCAATTTTTTAAAACATTCTAGATATTCAGAAAAGCTTGCATTTCTAAAGTAATACAGTCTCTGGTGGGTTGAATACGATTGATTGCAACTGTATATACTGAAAAACTTTTTACCACCTTTCCTTTCCCACTTTGTTGCCAGGACCACACTTTTGAGGATATGGGAATAGATTTGTTTTGTTTTGTTTTTGCTTTTGTTCACATTAAAATAACATAATTTATTCATAAGGTAGTGTAAACGGATAATTCCTGATTTTAAACCATATTTTTCATAAATATTATTCATTTATTTAGGTAAACTTTTTTAACTAGTAAAACTTTTTAAACTTCTTTAATCTTTTCTCTAAGTAAAAGCAATGGTAACAGTCAGACAGGAATACTGGATTTATTTATGTAAGGCAATGGTTACAAGTTAGAACTGTAGAGCTATCTAAATAATTTAGCACAAAATGTCAAAAGTCAGAATGAAGGTTACATACATCAATAAAAAAACTGTACAATTATTTATAACACTGGCCCCTCCTTACACAGTGTCCACTAAACAGTATTTGGACATTTGACTTACTTTAGTAAGTCACATTTAAAAATGCCTGTCATTTTGATAATTTGTTAATGCAAAGACATTGATACATTTTAATTGAGGCTTAAGTGTCCATATACATTTTAGGGTCACTGTAAATGCTGCGGATCATAGAGCACATCAATTGCTAAGAACATGCTTCACACCCCAGCAAATAGGACAAATGATCCATTAAACCATGGATTCATCTCCTCATGTGTCATTTCTGCCTGCGACAATGACATTTTCAGACTTGTAGAGGTGATTCACTTAAAATTAGAAGGGTAAGAGAGCTCTGCTAACTGGATATCTGGAGGCACAGAAACAAAGACAAAGTGTATGAAAGACAATCACAGATGATGATCACTCATGTCCACCTCTGAGATGCCGCTAGCAGGTTACACCCTCTACTGAGTCTGTTTTATGCTTTTAAGCCACAGAGTTGATCTTTAATCATGGGATCCTTTTATTGTGCAATGCATCAAACATTGGCAGTCACTTTCTTTTTCTGCCCATTGACTATGATCTCCAGGACATGGGTGAGGTCCATCATCTTGGTGAGCATCTCCATGATATCAGGATGTTCTTTAGCCCCTGTGATGAACTCTTCCAATGTCAACTCACCTGCCAAAGAATAGACAATCAATTTTAAGTGTGAATCCTTCCCAAGGTCAGATTTCAACACAAAATTAAAAGAAAAAAACTTAAGATCATATAGTGTAAGATATAATAAATTAAAATGTACACATATAATATTGAACGGATAAATATAGGCTATTATGTTTTTAATAAAAAATATTATTTTAGGTTTTATATTTTTTAAAACATTTGTAATGAAGAAAACCTCATTCTCAATAATGTGTAAAAAAACAACCTATTATGATATGTAATGGTAGAATTTGTTGTACTGTAATTACAGTACATTATGGAAATGATAATGACATGATTTACAGTAATGAGAACTGAGGGTTAGGATTAAATTGTCATATAACAACTATTTTAACGGTCATTAAATACTTGGTTTTCTTTAGGGGAAAAAAGAAAAGAAAAGAAATGAAATGAAAAGAAAAAAGTACACAGACATGCACAATATAATTCCAAACTTTAACTGGTTATATTGACCTAGACTGACTGACCCAGGCATTGTACCACTGGAGTTTGTTCTCTGTGTATAGATGCTGTAATGAATATTTATTTTAGTCCATAGCCTTGTTCTTATCCTAGTTCTATAAAGAAACTTTAACCTTGGCCCTTGTTAATGGTTGACTTGTAGAGTGCAACTCAATTGTGACCTTGAAAATGAAAGGACACTAAACACCACAGTGGACATTAGAGAAATTACTTTTATGTAAATTGTTTCAAATGAAATATTCCAGTTGACAAATTATGCTGTAGGTTAATATGATCTAGCATCTCTCACCTTCATTATTGACATCAATCCTCTCATAGATCAGAGAAACAATATCATCAGGAGGAATGTCATAACTACGGGTAATGTCCTGGATGGCCTGGGCAAAGTTGAAAAATATTAATGATTTGTCTTTTACTAACATGACATGTCACATTGCCACAGTCTAATTTCCTTCCCCTCTGAACCAACATTTGTTAGTTGTTAATGAGATCAGATTCTTCTATCATATAAACATTCTGTGGCTATAAAATCACTGACTTGGAAAGTTGGAATACATACTGTATATAATGGCAAAAAAATAGGAAAACTTAAAATAAAAAATGTATCCAAAGTATAAAAATAAACATCCCTTTTTGCAAGTGATCAATGCATATACAGTGACGTGGCCAATTTGGTCAAATTTAAACAATACAGAAGTACAAAACTCTCTGAATAATTCTGTCCCATGGACAGGTGTAATAGGATAGAAACTGCATTTTGAAAATGAGGGAGCTCAGCAAACGACCATCATGGATTTAGGTTAGGATTAAATACAGATTACTTTCCGTAAAGACTACTTTCCTAGACTACAGTAGTTTATTTAAAGACTTAGTCATTTCATCATTAAAACGTTTTACACATGAAGAAATAATAGTATGTTTAACATTTTTTGAGAAGAGGACTGCAGTCATATCAGAAGTTTGATAACAAATGTTTTATTTTACATGGGGCGGGTCACCTCAGGGAGCAGGGGTAGGCAAGTTCGGTCCTAGAGAGCCGCAGTCCTGCAGAGTTCTGCTCCAACAATGAAAAAAAAAAACTCACCTGCCTATAGCTTTAGTAATCCTGAGACATGATTAGCTTGTCAGGTGTGTTTGATTAGGGTTGGAGCTGAACTCTGCAGGACTGCGGCTCTCTAGGACCAAACTTGCCTACCCCGGTCATGGAGGCTTCCATGTTGGGATTGCTTGGAGAATAAACAAATCATGGCTAACTGTGAATAGTGCATTTCTACAATGGCATCAGTAACTGAAAACCATTGCTTTTATGTGATGTTATGACAAAATATAACAGCACTCTCACTTAAGCTTCTCTTTATGAAGAACAGAAAAGAAGTTAGGCGTGCGTTATATTTTGTCTTCAGAAAGTTCTTTATTCTGACTTGCACATCTAAAAGGTGTGCATTTGCTTCATTGCATGAGTGCAACATCAGAACAGAACTCTAGTCTGAACTAGTGGTCGTACACCAGAACAAACAGATCACTGAATACAGGAAAAAATGGATACTTTACTTTGAATATGGTCTCCATTTCATCTCTGTCAATCTTGCCGTTTCCATCCTGATCAAAGAGTTTGAAGTACCACTTCAGTTTCTGGTTTATCTCTCCTTTCAGTAGCAGACTTACAGCTGCAATGTATTCTACAAAATCTATGTAGCCATCCTGAAGTAAAAATAAATAAATAAAAATTAGAATTAAAGAAAGAAATATACAACTATATAATAAGACTTATTAGTTAATATAATAAAAAAGAAGGCACATGTGAAAGCTGACCATTCATTGTACAAGTGTTTAGAAAAATCTGACTATGTGTCTATGAAATTTGTCACATGCACTGTACGCATAAGCAACATATGCATAAAAACTGAAGTATACTTTGGCCTTTCAAGGGTTTTAAAAAAGCAGCTTGTCCACACTGACATGTCTGAAAATGCTAAATCGCATTACTGTGTATGCATAAAACTTAATAAAAGCTCACTGAGATGATACCGAGAGAGCAGACAATGGGTTGCATACACTTATCCATTGTAATTTAATTTAAATGCAATTTAACATTCTAATTTTGACGGTTAATAGATGAACAGAAATGAACATCGTAATGTTTAAGAATTAGCTCAGTCAGCAGAGACTTTAGTGGCTGTTCGAATGCATGAGCATCCACACTACTAGCATAATCCAGTCGAACGCATTTTCGACAAGCTCAAAACGTTTAGACCCCGTTCACACCAAGCACAACAATACCATTCTATTTTCAAAAATGTATCCACTTTGGAGAGTGTCTTCAAAAAGCTCAGTTTTCACTGGACAAAAATTATTTATTAATCTGCCACAATAATATCTTTTATCTAAATTTGTAATATTGATGCGTGCACTTATCTGTGATTTGATTAATTACTCATATAATTAATTTGATAGCCTATAATAGATTCAAAAATATATTCTTTCATGCACAAGAGATTTTGGTGTCAACTGAATGACCAATCTGTATAAGAAACCTAAATGTTCCAGTCACACATTTGTCTCACCCCATCCATGTCAAAAGTGTAGAAGACTTGGTCCACATAGCCGCTGGCTTCCTCAGTCATCCCCTGCATCTGTAGCATGGTCTTTAGTTCAAAGAGTGTGATGAGACCTGATGGCGATTCCCTCATGAACTTGTTGTACCAGTGATGCATGTCCTCAGCCAAAACTTCATCCATGTTGGATCCGTGGGCACCCATAACTCCTCAGAGAACCTCTTTCTAAATGAAATGTAGAATTGGTTTGTCAAATCCAGAAGTCCAACAGTAGCTGCAGTTTATTGAGTATGAATTGTGAGGAGTTTGCCGCTCCAAGCCAGGATTGACTGCTGATGACGGCACAAAGTCTAAAGCCCTATAGACTAGGCAACTAAAAGGAGAGATAACCCTTTAATTGGATAACTGTTGAACCCTTCCTAGAACTAAAGGACATCTATGGTCGTCAAAGAGACAAATGGGAAAGTCTCCAGATGGACTTAACCCTCCCCTTGGTAGGATAGGCCATGATTTGCCGTGATCCTGAACTTCCTGACCTTGTCTGACAGGGCTTAGCGTAGAATGATCAATCACTTTCCATGGAGAGGTCATGATCTGGCCAATAAGCTTAAATATTCCTGGCTTCTCTGAGTAAACCCCACCCAGCGTGACTTTGTTTGCGGGATTTCTTAGTATGGTGAGTTGTCGTCAAGGGAAACCCTTTAGAGGAGGCTGTATTTGAGTCCACAAAAGTTCAGTGTGGAACAAAAGTAGGCGGAAGATATTTTAAGAAACGATTAAGACTATCAAGATATTCAAACTGTATCAAGGGGCCAAATATAGCTGGGCTCAGCTAAATTAAAATACCTAAGTAATGAAATTTTGCACTGAAAGTCTATAAGTCAATGATTAAAAAGTAATTTATTTGATTGTTCCACTATGCAACCACCTAGCAACCACCCAGAACACTCTAGAAACTCCTTAGGAAACATTTAGAACATCTTAGTAACCACATAGTAACATGCTAAAAATAACACACCTTAGCAACTGCGTATGAACACCCTAACAACTACCAAAAACACTCAGCATTGTGGCAGCAAGTTTATTGTGAGCAAACATTATATTTTTCTTTAGAAAAATGTAAGAATCTAGTTATACTAGTGTTTGTTTTGTAAATCAAATTGATCTGAAAAAAAAAGTTAATCACTTAATGTGACAATGTCAAACACTGATATATGAATTAGCTACACAGTTCACACAAGGTTTTTTTTTTTTTTATATAGTTTTTTAAACATTTTCACCATGTCTCAAAAGATGTATTATAACATGATTAATATTATTCTGTGGCTGAAACTACATTTTGAATATTTTTTGGAATAAGACATCCAACTTATTTTTCTTGCTATGGCTAATTTCAAAGTTAATTTATATATTTTATATTAGCATTTTATATAAAGCACACACAATAAAAAATTATACTTTTTGTAAATTAAAAATTATAGCTTAATTGGAAATGTAAAAAAAAACAGTGTTCACAATATTGACACAACAAGAATGAACTTTTTCAGACAACAAATATTTAAATGGTTATTAATACGCAATGTCCGTAGTTGTAATTAAATAAAAATGATAGTTGCATGGCATTTTAACCTCATTAGCCAAAGTAAAAGACTCACTTCTAAACCAACCCTGCAGTCATGTTATACTAACACGGCTAACACATGAAAATGTGACCCTGATCTCTGATCTGCATGAGCTTCCACTGGCATGTGCATGATCCACTCAGGAACACAAAGTGCAACCACACTCAGATTAAATGCAGAGGATAAATCAATCAGACTTCAAGATCAGTGTTCTGCTCGTTAAATCTGGCTTCAGACGAGTAACAATTTCCATAAACAGATTACTTATTCTGTTGAGATTCTTGGACTTCTTAAATACTATCCCCTGCAACATACAACCCGGAATGAAATCATGATGGTTAATTACAAAACATCTTTTAATATCAAATATAGTATAATTACCACATAGAGTTTATATTATTTAAAAAACTCCTTGGGTGTTTGAGTAAAATGTGTCTAATTTGAGGTTTTAACTTCTAGGCTATAAAAATTAATAATTTTTTGGTCTTAATTTAGACCATAATAAGGCAAACAGTTTTAACCTGATGTGGAATATTGAAAAATCAGTAGTAATAGCTTTTGAGATTTCAAGTGACTCGTGTACTGGAAACAGTTAATATTTAAACATACTTTGTGTTAAAAACATTTCTCCAATAAAACTGCAAGTCATCCACTCAGTATTTTCTATTAATAAAAACAGGAGTAAATAAGAGGTAAAGTTGATTAATCGGACAGATGGGGTAGCCAAAGCATGCCACCCCTGCCAATCTGATTTAAGCAGTACTATGCTGATTACTGAACTGAATCTCCTTCTTTTTAAAATTACCTTTTTGCTGTTTTGTTCTGTGCTCCTGTTATAATTTTCATTATCTCAGTTAATATTTAATTAATAACATTTAATTGTTTATTTAATTATTTAACTCCGCCATTACCGGTCCCAAGCCCGGATGAGAAAGGAGGAAGGTTGGGCATCGGGCTAGCAACCCGACAACGTAAAAAAAAAAAAGAAATCGCTACAGAAACGGCAAGATGAAACAATAAACTTGATCTGCTAACTCCCTGCGGAGAAATCAACCATTTTGTGACAAGGTTGGACCAAAGCAGCAAGGACGTTCAACACCTGATGCGTGGTTCGATCTTTGATGCAAAACTACTAACAAAGATAGGGACATGGAATGTCAGAACACTATACCAATGTGGCAAGTTGGCACAACTACTTGGAGAAGTTGAACGATACCATTTGGACATTCTTGGACTGAGCGAAACACCATCATCTACTCAGTTCACAATACAGAACATGCCCATGGAGTCAGATGTTGGGTCTGACATTACCTCCTCCTTGGAAAATGTCGACTTTGATTAAAACGCCCGCCAACAGAACAGCAACGCCCCCACCCATTTGCTGTAGAGAAGCTGAAAGATCAAGCAACATCTGATCAATTCAGGCAGGAACTGAGAAATCGATTTTAGGTTCTCACAGACAAAGTCGAAATGGATGACCATTGGACAAAGTTCAAGGAAATAGTTGCTGATTGTGCTGAAAAGACTATAAAAAAGAAGACTTATAACTTATAAGGAGCGGTGGATCCAAGCGGTGGATCCAAGACCGATCATGGAATCTTATGGATGAAAGGCGGAAAGCAAAAAATGTGACACGAACATGAAGACGGATCAAGACGGATCAAGAACGACAGGAGTCATCAGAAGCATATCATATACTGGACAGTCAAGTGAAGAAGAGCTGCCAAAAAGACAAACGGGATTGGATAGAGCAAAGAGGCAATGAAGCGCAGGAAGTGGCAGATTGAAATGATACGAAGACTCTTTACCGTATCGTACGCGACCTGACAAGAGCAAGAAGTGGACAAGGAGTTCCCATCAAAGATAAGAACAACAAGGTACTGCTGACAGCAGAAAACCAAGAGAGAAGGTGGATTGAACACTTCAAGGACATGCTAAACTAACCAATGCCAGGAGAGCTTTTCGCCTTCAACCCTCCCGCCCCTGACAAGGATCTGGCCATGAATCTGGATGCCATCACAACAACAGAGATGGCAGCAGCGATCCGCCTACTAAAGAATAACAAAGCGCCAGAATTAGACATGATATCAGCAGAAATACTAAAACATGGTGGCCATCCCATCATCAAACAACTAATGACTCTCCTAAATACATGCTGGGCAGCAGCTCAAGTCCCAGAGGATTGGCGAAGAGGAGTCATCATCAAACTCCCAAAGAAAGGAAATATCGCTGATTGCAACAACTGGAGAGGGATCACACTCCTATCCGTTCCTGGAAAGGTATTCTGCATCGTCCTTCTACAGCACCTAAGACAAGCAGTTGACAAGAAGCTTTGAGAAGAACAAGCTGGATTTCATTGTGGTCGATCCTGCAATGACCAAATCTTTACTCTACGGAACATCATCGAACAGAGTTTGGAATTTCAGCAACGAATATCCATCAATTTTATCGACTTTGTCAAGGCGTTTGACAGCGTGCACCCAGAATCGCTGTGGTTTATTGCTTGTGACGTTGTCATACCCGAGCGCTTCGTCAACGTCTTTCTGAACCTATACTACAAGTCAAGCTGCTGCGTGCGAACTGAAACAGGAAACACAGATTTCTTTACCATCGAGACTGGTGTACGACAGTGGTGCATTCTGTCCCCCCTCCTGTTCCTCATGGCAGTTGACTTCATCATGCAAAAAGCTATGGATCATACTGAATTTGGAATCCCATGGCGAGGATCCGAACGGCTGATGGACCTTGATTTTGCTGACGACATCGCCCTACTTGGAACAACAAGGAAGAACATACAAGAAATGACAAAGAGACTGGAACAAGAGGCGGCCAAGATAGGGCTTTGCATAAGTACAACTAAAACCAAGGTTATGCAAGTCGGATATGCCACCAACACCACCAAACATGCCCTTTTGAATATTGGACAACAATAAATTGAGGAAGTGGAAAAGTTCACCTATTTGAGCAATTTTTTTACGAGTGATGGAGATGCTGAGCATGACGTCTCATGCCGGATTGGCAAAGCTTCAGCAGTCTTCCAAAGACTCAAGCCCATTTGGACAGCCACAACAATTTCAATCAAGACCAAGGTGCATTTATTTAGCAGTATCGTCGTACCAACAGCAATTTATGCGGCGGAAACTTGGAAGATGTCTGCGAGAATGGCCCAAAGGCTTAATGTCTTCCAGCAGCGATGTCTGTGAAGAATTCTGGGTGTGTCGTACCGAGACCATATCAGCAATGATGAGATTTATCGTCGAACTGTCACTCGCCCACTCCAAGAAGTTGTCACCGAACGCTGACTAAGATTTGCTGGTCACATCCTTTGATGACTACCTTCTAGACACTCAAGAACTGCACTCATATGGAAACCACCCCACGGCAAGAGAAAACAAGGTCGACCACGAACAACTTGGCGTCGTACCTTTATTGAAGATCTGAAAGCCATCAACGTTTCATGGGATGAAGCTGAAAACATAGCTGCCGATCGATCACGTTGGAGGAAACTTGCTGCCCAATGCGCCTTACAGCACAGGCTGTAATATCTTTATATATCTTTGACTATATATATTAACTAATGATCCATTAAGCATTATATAATGTTTGTTAATGATTTATTAATGAAAGTTATTATAAAGTGTTACCTATTCCAGGTTAATAATTGTATTTCTTTCACAGTAATTTCACAGATGGATTTCTCTTGTATCTAACTGCACTCTCAGAAATTTCTTGTAAACAAACAGCAACATACTGTCACGGTTCAGGGTGCCTTCTCGGCTCCTCTTGTTGTTTGTGTTGTCCTGTCATTTTCGGCAGCTCGTGGTCTGGGCAATCAGTGCTGATCTTGTGGCGGGTGTGCACAGATCACGAGCTGACTCTCCCCCACCTGTCGCTTATTCCCCCGCTCCCATATATGTCTCTGCTTTTCTGTCTTTGGACGTGAGTAGATTGTTTTGTCTGTTCGGTAGTCTGCTGTCTTGTGTAAAAGTGCAAAGCCTTCACTTACCCACTCTTCGCCTGTTCCTCAGGATTCGTAGTCAGGAGATGCGGCAGCTCTTGTGGTCTGCAGTCTCTGCAGGCCAGCTCTGGAATCTCCAGTGACCTATTCAGTGTTTAATTATTGTTTATTTTACTTTGTGTTTTCTGGTGAGAATAAAGATCTCCCTTCTCACAACTCCTCTGCATTTGAGTCCTCTGTTATCCCAGGACGTGACACACACTGTGTTTCAACAGTGCATATGTACTCTAAAGGCACCCAGCATGCAAGGCAGAATGAATAGATCATGCTGTAGAGTTTTTTAATTCTTGTTGGTTTAAGTTGTGCTATTGAACTTGTTTTAGTTCACTTTTAGCAGTTTGTGTTGTTTGTTTATTTTGTAATGTTGGTTTATGTTGCAAGTGTTGAGTGTTACCATTGTTGTGTTTTGTATGTCGAGTATTGAAGTCACATCTTTCAAAGACGTATAACAGCAGTTGCTTCACTATTGACAAAGATTCATGGACAAAAAGTTATGAATTTGAAATAAATTATTGATTAATCTTCATGCTTAAATAATGCAAAAATAAAATCTTCATGTTCAGGCTAAGAATAGTTTGACTTACAGTCAGGCAATTAGCTTTTTTCATATTCTAGCTTGTCATAATTTTGACAAATGTTTTAATTTGTCACACTTCTGACATGACTAGATCATAAATTTTAATATGAATATGCAAAGAGTGAGGCCAAAGACCCCAAACAAATGGGATCACCAATCACCATTATGGTGACTTCAAAACAATTATAGTTGTAAACAACTAAATTTCTCACAGTGGCACAGTTAAATGCATCTTTATAATGTGAATTCACAGAAAAACAAGAGCAGTAAATGTTAGTTAGCATCATTCTGCTGTTCAGTCATAGTCATAAGAATTTCTGACTACAGTAATATATTGTAAAATAATACTCTTTAATCCTCTAAATTACTGGCCATTTTTACAGTGTACAGAAAAACAAATGTAATTTCTACATTAAATAATTAGTTCAGGTAAGAATAAAAAAAAAAAAAAGGAAATTCTATATTAGTACTCAATTCAAGCTTGTATAAATTAAAGTGTAATTAACAATGTTATTGTCACGGCATTTGCAGCCAGACAGACGAAGACAAATTAATATAGTTTCACATGACAGTTTAATAATAAGTCCAAAATGAGCAGGCAGACAGGTGTAAGCAAACACCAGGGCCGTGCACAGGGGGGAGCCACTGCCCCTCTACCCTCATTGGCTGAAGTGCCCCTCTTGAACTCCCCAGCACTCCCACCCCCCACTGAACATGATTGCCCTATACAAGCTACTGGAATCTGAGTCTGTCAGTTGCTGACAGCGATGTGGTGTTTTTCAAAGGACTCGACCACAGACCACATCTCTGTTCATATGGTACGTAAACTCTCAGTAATATATTTTGAAATATCACCCTGGTCAATATTTATTTTGATTACTTTCGTGTGACTGATCAAGTTATTATATATAGCTAGTATGAGCAACAAAATGCATTCCCTGTGTCCGGAATTTATCTGCAATAATAATGCAAAAACTGACACTTTAAATCAACCTTTAAATGTAAACTTTTACAAAAAATAGTATTTAATAGTATAAATGTATATATCCAAATACATAATCTAATACAAGCTATTTATTTTATATTAGGCCTATAGCATGGTCTATTTTTATTAGGTTTGTTAACAAAAGTTCTATGTTTAATATAAGTGAGTTTGTCGTTGTACTGTTTTGTTGTTGTCCATTCAAGCAATTGCCACAGAATTGCCGCTAATTCTAATAATGAACCCCACTCCTCTGTGATACCGGTATTACCGGTGTTGTCACACGTCGATTAACCGGTGTGAAAAATTTTCACCGTCACAACCCTAATACACACACACACACACACACACACATACACACATATATATATATATATATAATACACATACATATACATATATGGCTGAGCAATAACTGCTCCACCCCCAGTGATTTCGGCCACTGCCCCACAAAATGTCTGTGCACAGCCCTGGCAAACACATAATCATAACTGTGACCGGACCAAGAGTGACTGTGTGGGTAAACTATATAAAGCAGACACAAACGAGATGATTAATGAAACACAGCTGAAACACAGAACTAATAATGATGGTGGCCATGGAAACTAAAGAGTGGCGGAAAATCAAAACAAAGGAAGGCATAAACTGAGGGAACACAAACTAAAAGTCTTAGAACAGAACTAAACTGAATAAAATAGTGACATTTGTAAAATTAAGTAAAACCTACTCGACTTTTCTGATACTGGTGTTCCCATCATTCACTGGGGCATGAATAATGAATTAATATGTTAATTAGGTTGATTTTTATTTTCTTTATTTTTTTGCTGTTTTCCAGCTGTGTTTACACTGTTTTATCATTGCTTTTGTGTTTATTAACTTGCAATTTTGTTACATATGGAGTTCATTTTCTACTCAAAATGATAAATTCATGCTCAAAAACGATCCACAGAATGTTACCGTCATTATGTATTGTGTACCAAGTAGTCTCTGTGTTCGGGTGAGTGCTGCTTTACTAATTATGTTGCTATGGAGTCTACATTATATCTGATGTATTAAGTGCTTAGATATTTCTGATTAACACATACACTTTAAAAGCATGGTGTAATTCAGTGCTGTCTTGAATAAAATCAAAGTATTAACCAGTAATCTTTGACTAAATAAAAATTACAAAGCTAAAGTTACTTATTTTCTTTGTTAAATTAACTTAAGTAGATTTTACTCGACAATAACAGGTACATTGTACAGAGCAATCAAATGTACTTAACATGTTAGTGCAAATTGTTACGAATACTTTATCAAGTAAATCCTACAAGCTACTTTTTCAGTGCAAGTATAAAAACAACCACAAAAATGTACTTATTAGTAATTTACTTATTGGTACTTATTGATATTACTACAACCTAACCACAAGCAATGTAATATATCAGTTTTGAATGAATGTCACCTAGAAGTGCTGTTCCATATACAAAAGGTTTGAAACATGTAGTAAAAAAAATGTAATAGCCTCATAATAAAAAAAAAAAATACATAGCAATAAATGTAGGTAACTTTAATTTAGTTCTGTCTTAAAATTGCATAAACTGGGGTCGGTTGCATAAACAGCTTAGACTGGTTTAAAAATATTAGTCATCTAATTTGTTTTCTTCAAGGCTAGTCATAACTTTTTGAAGTGTAACTGAAGTCAGTTACAAAAAGTTAGATTGGCCCAATTTGAGTCAGAAAAGCAAAACTGATTACCTGTTGGCTAACTGCGATGTGAAGTGACGTGACATGTGGCCAAGTATGGTGACCCATACTCAGAATTAGTGCTCTGCATTTATCCCATCCAAAGTGCACACACACACACACACACACACACACGCACGCACGCACGCACACCGTGAACACATACCCAGAGCAGTGGGCACCCATTTTTTGCTGCAGCACCTGGAGACCATTTGGGGGTTCAGTGCCTTGCTCAAGGGCACCTCAGTCGTGGTATTGAAGGTGGGAGAGAGTGCTGTACATTCCCCCCACCTACAATCCCTGCCGGTACGAGACTCAAACCCACAACCTTGGGTTACGAGTCCGACTCTCTAACCATTAGGCCACGACTAAACTATTTAACCAAACTATTTCTTAAAGTGGCTGACCGCTGGACTTTTTGCTTCTAAATAAATATCAACACTGATATTATTTTGAGTTTTAAAAAGTATAAATGTACCGATTTTTTTCTGCAAAGCTAAAGTCTCCCAATTTTATATGCCCACATTAGAGAAAAGTTTCTCTATCCCATTTGTGTCTTCTAGATAGCACTGAGATTAAATGGAGAACAAATTGAGACTTTTGCTGAAGTAAATTCACCCAGTAGCCTAATCTTTGTCTCTTCTAGATTTTCTGATATTTCAAAATGCCTCACATCAATTATATTGTCGCTATACAAGAGATCCAAAACGGTAAAGAATACATCCATGACAAAACTTTAAAATATTTTACTTAAGACTTTACATAACGTCAACATATACACACTCAATCATTATGATTAAAAACACATTGGTCTGTATCAGGAGACTATTCAGACTATTCTGGAAATGGTTTTTCAAAGTAGATTAAAGGTCTGTAGTCATGTAGATGTAGCAGAGTTTGGGATGAGTAACCACTGGCACTAGTCATAAAACTAAGAGCTGAGAAAGAGCAGTACCGCCCCCAACAGGACACAACAAACCAAAGCATACAGAATGAACACTAGAAACAAAATCAGATAATAATATGCGATTATTTTCAATTCATCCTGGATTGGGCTATAGGGAAAGAGTATAAGGACATCCATCTCATATTTCCACTTCCTTTCAGAGAGCTCAATTTGATGTAAGAGCAAAAATGTAGCCTTTTAGATCTGAATATAAAGTGTCATTTATCTTTGATGGTCTGGACGAATGTTGTCTGCCTCCGAATTTTCAGTGCAATGCGGTTGTGTGATGTACATGAATCAGCCACAGTGGACGTGCTTCTAACAAACCTCATGCAGAGGAATCTGCTTCCCTCTGCTCTCATCTGGATCACCTCCAGACCAGCAGCAGCTGATCTCGTCCACTCTGTGTGTGTCCATCGAGTGACAGACGTGCATGGCTTCAATGACCCAAAGAAGGAGGAATACTTCAGGAAGAGAATCTGTGATCAGAGTCTGGCCAATACGATCATCTCACACTCATCAGTCATCAAGGAGCCTCCACATCATGTGCCACATCCCAGTGTTCTGCTGGTTTTCATCCACTGTTCTAGAGAGGATGTTGAGTGAAACAGAGAGTGGAGAGATTTCCAAGACTCTCAATCAAATGTACACACACTTCCTGATCATTCAGACCAACATGAGAAGGATTATGAGAAGACAGTGAAAGATGGAGACATGAGACATGATACTCAGGATTGTGCACTCAGATCTTCAGAGAGGAGTTTGGGCTCTACCAGGGGAAGGTTTGCTGCTTTGTTCATCTGAACATCCAGGAATATCTAGCAACTCATATATGTGCCTCTCTTTCACAAACAACAACATAAATGTGTTTGACGAAATCCCCAAACAAAGACCACTAATCCACTAATCCATCAAAACATGTTTTATCTGAGCTGCATCAGAGAGCTGTGGATGAGGCTCTACAGAGTAAAAATGGACATCTGGACCTTTTCCAGCGTTTTTTTCTGGGTCTGTCAGTGGAATCTAATCATGTTCCTCTACAAAGACTAATGAAACAGACAGAACGCAGCTCTGCCAGCCAAAAAAAACCTTGCTTCATTGCTGCTCACTCAGCGCTGGTGTGAATGCACTCATGTGTTATCATGCCTGCCAAAAAAAAATAAAAAATGTGCTGCTTACATGCCGGCCAGGTGTTTTGGAGCAGGGCTGGAACTGAAGTCTGCAGGAAGGTGGCCTCAAGGAACAGGGATGACAATCCCTTATGTAGATCTTTAGATATTTGAAGTGTTCAAAAAAGGGTAATGTCAATGCAATATAAGATCTTTATGAATCTTTTACATTATATTTCTATAATAAATACAATATTTAAATATTTGAGTGCCTAACCTCACCTCTACTTTAAACCTAATGACTTCTCAACAATACATGTAATTAAAATAAGTAGTATATATATATAGTGACAATAAAGTTAGTTACATTTACTGTTAAGTACATGTTTTAAACTCAAAATCCCACCCAACATTCCTTGACGTTATTGTGACAACATTTAACTCCCTGTTACAATTTTTTTTTAATAATTCATTAAAATATAGCACAAATAAAATAGACGAAGCAACTCGTGTGCATTGCTTTTCAAAAGAATCCTTACTTTAAACTGGAGATACTGTTGTAAGATCATCTTTCTGTTCTTCTGTGTATTGTCATTACACTGATATCATGATACCCCATAAACTGAGACTAGACTATTTTACATTGTGTATTGGACTTGCAAAAAGTTTAGAAGAAACATTCATCAATCAAAATATTTTGCACATTTATTAACCTTCAGTATAAATTTAGGAGAAGGTGAAATAAATTGAGAGTTTATAGAAATTAAAGAGCTTGTTGCTATTTGAGATAAGAATTTCCTGGTGTTACCAGCAGAGGGCCACAAAGATAATGCTAATTATTTCACCAAAGATTTATATGTAAAACATTTTTAGTTTGTATTTATACAATTTTTATATATGATAACCAATAGGAATGTATCCATTACTCATTATTTTACTGGTTTATTGCTTTTCTCTCCTAACACACGTAATCACTAATTCACTAATAACACAAATTTTTTTTATTTTTTTTTTAATAATGCTTTATTGTCAACAAATAGCATGTATAATACCACATCCCATAGTATAACATGAAAACATTTCACATGCATCATAACAAGAAGGATCAAGGAAAAGATTAAAAAAAGTAAAAAAAAACATAAGCATCAGTTATACAGAAAAATATGTACGCTCCATATGTTACATTTCCATAGGATATTACAATGCAATTTTAATACAGAAAATGTACTTTGCAAGTAAGCACCTGCTCCTACAACTGCTTGTCCAAGCTCTTGTTCTATCCAAGCTGACTATTGCATGCCTCCTTGCAGTCTCCAGCCAGTTCTATCAATCGTTACAATTAACTCCCAGACTGTGGGCAAGCACGATTATTTTTTTTGAAAGCCAAAAAGAATGCACGTCACACCTCTGTTTATCAATTTGCACTGGCTACCAGTAGCTGCTCGCATAAAATTCAAAGCATTGATGTTTGCCTACAAAACCACCACTGGCTCTGCACCCCTTTACCTAAATGGTCCCCTTTTACCTACTCTGTACCCCTTTACCTCAGACGTATGTGCCTCTAGAAGCTTGCGTTCTGTAAGTGAACGTCACTTTATTGTTCATCCCAAAGAGGCACAGTATCACTTTCACAGACTTTTACATTAATTTTTCCCTCCTGGTGGAATGACCTGCCCAACTCAGTCCGAGCAGCTGAGTCCTTAGCCATCTTCAAGAAACGACTAAAAACACATCTCTTCCATCTTTATTTGATCCTTTAACTCTAGCACTCTCTATTCTAATTCTATTCTTAAAAATAAAAAACTTGTCCCTTTTAGGCTTGCACTCTATTTATTTGCTGCTTGTTTTCTTTAAAAAAAACAACAACAACAAAAAACAAACTTGCTATGTGGTACTCGCTTTACGCCTAAATGAGACTTGTTATAGCCTTGCATAAATTGTCCGTTGATTTTGATTGCTTCCATTGTCCTCCTTTGTAAGTCGCTTTGAATAAAAGCTTCTGCTAAATGACTAAAAGTACCTTAATGGTATGACTTGCATTACTTTTAATGAATAATGCTTCCGGCTTCGCTACCGTTCGGATGTTTTTGCTTACTGCTCTGCGCTTTGCTCTCTGTTTATGTATTTTTCTCTGATTTTTCTGAGATTTTAATTTCAGCAGATTAGCACAGTGCTCAAACAACACATTTTTTGGCACAAACACTAAACTAAAAACTCTTGGGACTGGAATAATACCACGAAAAAAAGACTTTGCCTCCCACTGCCAGCAGCTTACATTCCGGAAAAGGGAAAACACAGCTGCCTACATTCAAACAGAAGAGAAATAAAATGCCTCCTGTTTACTCTACTTGCTGCATGTAGTCTTTAATCAGCTGAACAAATACTTAACTCAAATGGATACCTGGACAATTTTCAATCTGGTTTCGACCCCTCACAGCCACAGAGACAGCGCTCATTAAGATATAAAGTATATTCGATTAATTATCTGATTCTGGCAAAATGCAGTGCTGCGTTTGACACTTTCGATCATAACATACTTCTAGAGAGACCGGAAAACTGGGTCGGGCTTTCTGGGATGGTAATCAAATGGTTCAGGTCATATTTAGAAGGGAGAGGTTTTTATGTGAGTATAGGAGAGCATAAGTCGAAGTGGACGTCCATGACATGCGGAGTCCCACAAGTCTCAATTCTTGCACCGCTCTTGTTTAGATTGTATATGCTCACACTAAGTCAAGTAATGAGAAAGAACCAAATCGCCTATTACAGCTATGCTGTTGATACCCAGATTTACCTAGCCTTATCTCCAAATCACTACAGCCCCATTGACTCCCTCTGCAAAATGCATTGATGAAATTAACAGTTGGAAGTGCGAGAACTTTCTTCAGTTAAACAAAAAAAAACCGAAGTCATTGCATTTGGAAACAAGATGAAGTTCTCAAGCTGAATGCATACCTTGACTCTAGGGGTAAAACAACTAAAAATCAAGTCAGGAATCTTGGGGTGATTCTGATCCAGGCATTAGGTTCAGTAGTCATGTAAAGCAGCTAACTAAAATGGCTCTGGAGTGGATTCATGGATTGGAGTGGGCTCTGGAGCAGACTTATGGACTGGAGCGGGTTCTGGAACGAATGCAAGGACTGGAGCATGCTCATGGAGGAGTAGAAGAGCAGTTTGTGCCCAACAACACACAAAATGGCGACTGCCATTACTGAAAGTGCAGCAGAAGGTGGAAGAACCTCTGAGATCACCAGGCTTGAGAGCGCTGAGGCCGCGGAGCTAGGAATGCCGCCCGCCCGTACCGACATCAGTGGTGGATCTGCCAAACTGGAGACCAGCCTCAAACCCCTTTGGAATGCCTGGGTGTCCTCAGAAGCAACATTCACGATGACTGGGAACACACTGTTTGAGAGAGCCGTGTAAATTGTCTGTAATCAAGTCACTAGAAGGGACTTTTGCAGAGGTTTCGGTCGCCTGCGAACTGCAGCTAGTTTTACTAGCCATGTTATCATGTACACTCTGGTTGGCGTCTGATCCCGCCTTCTTACTTTCCTTTTTTGTCAAGTCATCTTTATTTATATAGCGCTTTTAACAATACAGATTGTGTCAAAGCAACTGTACAGCATTAATTAGGAAAATAGTGTGTCAATAATGCAAAATGACAATAGTAAACACATTATTCAGTTAAAGGCAGTTCATCATTGAATTCAGTGATGTCATCATCCAGCTCAGTTCAGTTTAAATAGTATCTGAATCAAACCGACAATATTGGCAGACATTAAGTGTCCCCAACTAAGCAAACCAAAAGGCGACAGTGGCAAGGAAAGTCCAAAACTCCAATACGGTGACAGATTGGAGAAAAACCGTGGAGAAAACCAGGCTCAGCCTCGGGGTGGCCAAGTTCTCCTCGCCCAGGACGAAACCAGGCAGTTCAATTCCAGGACTAAGCGACTCAAAATCAATTGTGCTATACATCACTGGTTCCTATTGGTATTTGTCCCATTGCTGTCTAGGAGACAAGGTCTTCACTGGGGATCTGTCTCTGGGTCTCATCTAGTTGTACCGTGGTCTCCGCTGACATTCAGGCTGTAGAGTAGATGTCTACCGGGTCCAAAACATCCGACACCCGAAAAGACCTGTAATGTGCTAGCAGGCTGAACCGACCCAGACCCGTCTATAGTATTTTGAAAGTTGGACCCGGGTCTGTGCAGAACCGAGAAATGTCAAAAATGTACTACCCGGAACCGATGCGGACCGTCGATTATTTGAAAGATGGACCCGAACCCGGCTGGGAAGACACAGACGCGACTGGACCCGATCGGCACATATTCCACAGTAAATTGCTATTAACAAGTCAATAAACAAGTTGCGAAATTTAACTTTTTGTCTTACCTAATGTAAGAAGCTTTCTTCGCGTTATGCACAGCTCCTCCTTCCCCATACTGCCAAGAAAGTTACATCCGTGTTATTCCTCTCTCGCCAATTGAAATGCGTAATCCACTCATAATTCCAGTTTCAAAAGTCCACTTGCTCTCACGTTGACGGATGACAAATGCGACTTTGCATAATAATTTCGAGCATTATAATTTAGTTTGTCATTTTGGGATTATAATAATGATTGCTCGTCCAGTGCCATGGCTGCTGAAGTTAGCTTTACTTCTTTGCTATCATCTCTGTGCTCTCTGAGCCGAGTCTGAGCAAAAATTTGAGATGTAACAACAATATGGTTCATTCATAATATTATTAAAAAAATAATCAATGATAACTCACATCACTCATGAAGGTATCTATTATCACTGTGCGTGTGCATTAACTCCGCCCACCCTGCTTCTGATGACGTCGCTCGTGTTTTGTTTGTTTTTTTCCACCTTATTTCAAATTACCGACTCACCCTTTTCTCATCCTAATTTTACAAGTTGAAAATTACAAAACAACACATGCACAGCACTGACTGACTCTGATAACGACCGGGTGTTCTCCGAGTCAGATCGACTCGGGTATTACACACAATGCTAAACAGACCCGGGACCCGAAGTAATAGATTGGGACCCAACCCGGACCCGGCTGACCATTTAAAATATAGCCCCGAACCAGTACGGATCCCAGGTCGGGTCCCGGGTCCTCGGATCTCGGGTCCTCCGTGTAGACCTCTAATGTAGAGGTTCCTCTCTATGTTCTGATCCGCCATTCTAGGCTTGCATACGTACTGGATCGGGTGACTGCAGTGACGCATCTGGGCTGGATACGTACTGGATCTGGTTGCTACGGTGACCTCGGAATAAGAGAGAAACTGACTAATATTAGCGTAGATGCCATTCTTTTAGTGATGTAGCAAGTACATCGGGTGTTTTGGGAAGTGTTCCCGGTTCCGGTTGACATAATTATTGCAGCCTAACAATCCTTTAATGGATTTTGAATATTAGAAATGTGTTAGTGTTTTATGTGTAAGCCAGGTTAAAGAGATGGGTCTTTAAACTGCAAGAGTGTGTCTGCCTCCCAAACAATATTAGGTAGGTTATTCCAGAGTTTGGGGGCTAAATAGGAAAAGGATCTGCCACCGGCAGTTGATTTTGTTATTCTAGGTATTATCAAATTGCCAGCGTTTTGAGAATGCAGTGGACGTGGAGGACTATAATGCGATATGAGCTTGCTCAAGTACTGAGGAGCTAAACCTTTCAGGGCTTTATGAGTAATAAGCAATTTTTTAAAATCTATACGATGTTTAATAGGGTGCCAGTGCAGTGTTGACAGAACCGGGTTAATATGGTCATACTTCCTGGTTCGAGGAAGACTCTAGTGCGGCATTTTGAAACAGCGAGTTTTTTTATAGTATGCAGCACAACCCCCAATAAAGGCATTACAACAGTGGGATTTCAAAGTGCTTTCCAAGCATGTTAGAGGAGGCCGGGGTAAATTTATAATACATTAAAAATAGAATTTATTGAGTGAAATTTATTATATTTATTTTTTATATCATTAATGTTTTTATTTAAACGCTACTAACAAATAATACGTCAAAAATAGGAGACCACTTTTCACTCCTACGGCCCGTAGCTGTGAATATGCCTATGGAGCAGTTTCTGAGACCTCCCGATTCAAAGCCTTCAACTTCAGGGCTTAAACCCAAAAGAAGACGATATGTTGATCAGTATTTGAGTTTAGGGTTTACGTGGACAGGACCAGCTGATGAACCATGACCTTTATGTGTGGTTTGTCAAGATATTTTGGCTAATGACAGCATGAGACCCGCAAAACTTTGGCGACACCTTGAAACCAAGCATGTTGAGGTTGCAGGAAAACCTCCAGAATTTTTCCAGAGAAACTTCAAACCTTTCAAGGTCAGAAAAAATTTGTGGAAGATTTTGTCAAATTAAATGCAAAGGCCACTGAAGCTTCATATCGCGTTGCATTGCGTATTGCCAAGGCAGGCAAAGCACATACCACTTGAGAGACGTTAATTTTACCGGCAGCAAAAGACCTGTGTTCCGTGATGCTAGGAGAGGCCAGCGGCTTCTAAGATCGTTTCTGTTCCACTCTCTGACAACACAATAAGTCGGTGCATCTCAGACATGGCACAGGATGTGAAGTAGAAAGTCAGACACAGCCCATTTTTTGCACTCCAGATAGACGAATCCACCGATGTGGCCAGCTGTGCTCAGCTGTTAACATATGTGCGCCATTGGGTAATTTGTGTCAAAAAGGGAGGCCCACTGTCTTAGACTTTGAAAACCCCTGATTACAATACTCTAACCTGAGGGTCATAAACGCAGATTAAATTTCGCATTGGCCATTGTGAGCATAGTCTTAATTTATTAATATTTTTGAGAGGGCACAATGCAGTTTACAAATGCTAGAAACTGGCTTTCTAAGGAACGATCTACATCACTAGCACAACCTAGGTCCCTAACTGATGATGCGGAATTGACAGAGCAGTCATCAGTCTTAGACAGTTTTCTAGGTTATTACATGCAGAGTTTTTAGGTCCCATAATTAACACCTCTGTTTTTTTTCAGAATTTAGCAGTAAGAAATTACTCCTCATCCAGTTAGGGTTAGGGTTACGACTATGCATTCCGTTAGTTTTTCAAATTGTTTCACTGGGCCGCAAAGAAATATAGAGCTGATTATCATAAGCATAACAGTGAAAGCTAACACCGTGTTTCCTGATGACATCTCCCAAGGGTAACCTTAAGTGGTGAAGAGTACGGCCCCTAGGTACTGAGCCTTGACGGTTCTCCTACTGCCCTAATATCTAGATCCAACCCACGATCAGATGATAAGAGCAGGTCTTTTGTAACTCTAATGAGAGCAGTCTCAGTACTGTGATATGGTCTAAATCCTGACTGGAAGTCCTCGGAGATACCATTTCTCTCCAAGAAGGAAGATAGCTGAGAGGATACTGCCTTTTCTTGTATTTTTGACAGAAAAGGGAGATTCGAGATCTGTCTGTAATTAACTAATTCTTTGGGGTCAAGTTGTGTTTTATGAAAGGCTTAATAACAGCCAGTTTGAAGGTTTTAGGGACATATCCTAATGACAATGATGAATTAATAATAGTCAGAAGAGGATCTATGACTTCTGGAAGCACCTCTTTTAGGAGCTTCGATGGAATAACATTCCATCTAACATACATGTTGTTGGTTTAGATGATTTAACAAGTTTATACAATTCTTCCTCTCCTATAGTACAGAATGAGTGGAGTTGTTCCTCAGGGGATCTATAGCACAGTATCTGATGCGTTACTGTAGCTGACGTCTGCATGGTTACAATTTTATCTCTAATAGTATCGATCTTGGAATAAAAAGTAGTTCATAAAGTCATTACCGCTGTGCTGTTGGAATATGTCAATGCCTGTTGATGCTTTATTTTTCATTAATTTAGCCACTGTATTGAATAAATACCTGGGGTTATGTTTGTTTTCTTCTAAAAGAGACGAAAAGTAATCAGATCTAGCTGTTTTTAATGCGTTTCTGTAGGATAGGGTACTTTACTGCCAAGCAATACGAAATACCTCTAGTTTTGTTTTCCTCCCTGTGCCTCCATTGTCCTGGCGCTCTCTTTAGGTGGCGCTGTGCTTCATATACCCCGACTGTCAGACTGTTTTCCTTATCTTCCTGAATGCGTAAAGGAGCAACCGTATCTAAAATGCTAGAAAAGAGAGAGTCCATAGTTTCTGTTACATCATCAAGTTGTTCTGAGATTTGGGATATGCTAAGGAATTGGGATAAATCAGGAAGATTACTTACAAAGCAGTCTTTTGTGGTAGAAGTGATGGTTCTACCATACTTGTAACAAGGAGTAGAATTTACAGTTTTAGCTATATGAATTTTGCACAAGACTAGATAATGATCTGAGATATCATCGCTCTGGTGCAGAATTTCAAGACCGTTAACATCAATTCCATGTGACATTATTACATCTAAAGTATGATTACGATAATGAGAAGTCCTGAAGACGTTTTTAAATTTGATTCTCGTCTAACCCCAATAAAGTTCAAAATGTCTCTGTGTCTTTTCAGCAATTTTCCTCTTTTCTGAGCCACCCATTGTGGTCTTTGGCAAATCACTGTAATATAAAATTTAGTTATCTTTCAAACTTTTCTTTGCAACAATGTTTTTATAAAAGTCAGTTTAAGTGTTGTAATGTCAGATTACTTTTCTTAGGGAATTAATTATTATTAATTAATTCAGGTTTTGAGAGGAAGTCAACCTGATTAGAACTGATTTCAAATTTGATAGTTTACACTATATCAACTACTCGTCCCGTGAGACGTTAACGTCCGTGTATATTAACAATTCTGTTCATATTACTTCGTGGCCAACGACATAAACAAAATGGTAATCTTATTAATTTTGACAAGGTAGCAAGGATCTAGGCAGAGTTTTAAATTTAAAATTATAACACAAGACAATGATTCTTTATAAATGAAACAAGAATTTATTGGCTATTCTAGATTACATTAAACTAAGCTAAAACACACATACACACACACACACATACACGCAAAGGTTCAGGGAAATGATGTTAACGGAGTTCTGAGGAAAGCCCAAAGTTTTAGCAAGATATTCGCTACAGTTCTCTTACTTGCATCCTGAGAAAATCATAAAGCAGATATTTGGCTTATGTTTACTGCTTAAATTAGCTCGGCACCAGTTCAGCAGATAGAAGCTTTTGTTCGTTTACTTGCATTTGGGTGACGTTTCCATGTTTGGCTGCTTGAGGGAATTCCGTTGCTGATTGGTTGCTGAGATGACGTCTGGATGGCGTCCTTTTGGGAGAGCCCTCCGTGGTGATTGGTTGGTTGCCGGGTTACGGAGGAGCCTCGAAGTTCTTCTGAGAGAGTCTGATTTGGCAAGACTTTGAGTTCTGCAGAGTTACGAAGCTTCAACGGAGTGGTTGAGTTTTGGATGACCGATCGCTTTGATGGTAAGCATGTGAGCACAGGTTGGAGTGCTATTAACACGGCAAAAGGAGAAGAAGCAAGCGAGCGCCTTGAGTCTGTCTTGCATTGGATTTTTGATCCGCGGCACAAGTCCGTGCCACGGCGCGATCTTCCAATTGACTTCTTGCAAGGCGGAGCGTGCATACATTAACATGAGGCTTCAATTTATCATGTGGGGAAATATCTCTGCGACGAGTTTGTTAATACTCCTATAAAGTTTCTTAATGCAAGTATCGTACCTATTTCCCACTTCTCATTCATACCAAAGTTTCTCACATAAAATAAGCTTTCATTCAAGCTCAAATAACAGGTATTTTGCATACACAATAATCTTAATTACTAAAAGGAAAAGTTATACGGCAAAGATTAAGATTTCACAGGTTTCAATAACACATCAAACAGAAAGCATATTCATTTGAGTATATTGCTCCATACTTACATGAGTTTAAATGATTGTCTTTTGAATTGTCTGTGTAAGTTCTGTTTCTTTGTCTGTGCCAGGAGAAACGCACGCTTTTTCTGGAAAGTAGGAAAAGGATGCACCCCTTTTGGAATGCAGGGAGAAAGAGGGAAGATGTGCTGAGGTCATGACACTGTCATGGGTGGAGGTCTGCCATTCTTCTGCTGGACATGGAGCTATTAATCTGTCGCTTTCTGTTTATCAGACTATCAATTTATGCGTTAAACAGTCATGGAGTCCAGGAGTGTCTGTCGCTGGAACATTTCCAGATACAACATTCTTTGTTCTGTTGTTTATTAGATTTTTATTTATGCTGAAGCCAGTCACGAGGCAACACTGCCGTTCTGTTGCTTAAATGAGTCCAGATGCAGAGGTCAGTTATTGCGGTCTTAGTGCTTTTCTTTGAGTCTCTTGAGAAGATAAGCCGAAGGGGACAGGAACTGCTGAGACACTGAACTGACCCTGTATGTAGTTTTACGACCGCAGATGGCTGGGGAGGAGAACCTTTAGTTTTTCCGGTGGAATGCAGAGATTCAATGTTTGTTTTTGTCTGCTCACAGATTAAATGGTTTCTGTTTTTGAATACAGAAATCCTACAGTAGGATTGCGAATTGATCCGATCGATTTTTTGTAATGATTTTAATGACCATTGTGTTTTCATATCCCCACATAGACTACTGTTGAAGTGAGAGTTTCATAATTTTTGACATTTATGGGAACTAAAAAAGTCTAGAATGACTTGTATGGTTGTAAATAGGCAATGCCCCCGATCAGGGATAGACCCATTCCATTCGTGAGTATTTGGTAACTTGTCACTTCGTATGAAACGTTGATATAATGGCAGGAAGTGGCAGGTAGGATGCGGGGGACTGGAGACCGCGGAGGTGCATTTCCTTTCAGTTTCCCAACTGTTAGATTTTTGGGGGGAACTGAACCCCTTGATAGCACACATACATCTCGGAGACGTCTGTTTGATGTCTGCATTTACATCTGCAATATATATGTTTGCTCATTTGCAATTTCCTATCAGATGTCAAATAGATGTTTAGAAGATGTCTTTAAGATGTTATATCAGAATCAGAATCAGAATCAGAAAAAGCTTTATTGCCAAGTATGTTTACACATACAAGGAATTTGTTTTCCAAAAAAAATATGACAGAAGCTTCCACAGTGTCACAGAATGACAGTGACAGAACAAAAAACACAGATAATAAAAAATAAAATAAAAAATAGAACAAGTAAAATAAAGAATAAAAAATATACAAATCGACAATCGTATGTACAGGTATATAACAATAGACAATTGTATGTACAGATATATTATGTGCAAATTTGAGGTGTAAACTAAGTATGTGTGTTAGATAAACAAGTGTATGAGTGAATAAATAGTGTGTGTTCCACGTTTGGTCAATTTTCATGAGATGGATTGCCTGAAGGGAAAAACTGTTCCTAGTGTCTGGTCGTCTGGTGCGCAGCCCATTGGCAACAGTTCAAAGAGGGAGTGTGCTGGATGTGAGGGGTCCAGAGTTATTTTGCTAGCCCTTTTGCTCACTCTGGATTAGTACAGTTCTTGGAGAGAAGGGAGGGTTGTACCAATGATTCACTCAGCTGTCCGGATTACCCTCTGTAGTCTTCTGAGGTTAGATTTGTTAGCTGAGCTGAACCAGACAGTTATAAAATTGCAGAGGACAGATTCTATGATGGCGGAGTAGAACTTTTTCAGCAGCTCCTGTGGCAGGTTGACCTTCCTCAGCTGGCGAAGGAAGTACAACCTCTGCTGGGCCTTTTTAACAATGGAGTCTATGTCCCACTTCAGGTCCTGAGAGAATGTGGTGCCCAGGAACCTGAATGACTAAACTGCAGTCACAGTGCTGTCCATGATAGTGAGAAGGGGGAGAAGGGGGGTTTCTACTGAAGTCCACTATCATCTCCACAGTTCTGAGCGTGTTAAGCTCCAGGTTGTTAAAACTGCACCAGACAGCCAGCTCTTTAACCTCCTGACTGTAAGCAGACTCGTCACCGTCCTGTATGAGGCCGATGAGTGTGGTGTCGTCTGCAAACTTCAGGAGCTTGACTGAGGGGTCTTTAGAGGTGCAGTCGTTTGTGTAGAGGGAGAAGAGCAGTGGTGAGAGAACACAACCCTGAGGAGCTCCAGTGCTGATTATACGGGTGCTGGATGTGAGTTTTCCCAGAATCACTAGCTGCTGCCTGTCTGTCAGGAAGCTGTTGTTCCACTGACAGACGGAGGTGGGCACGGTGAGCTGAGTTAGTTTGGGCAGGAGGAGGTTTGGGATGATGGTGTTAAAGGCCGAGCTGAAGTCCACGAACAGGATCCTCACATAAGTCCCTGGTCTGTCTAGATGTTTCAGAACATAATGCAGTCCCGTGTTGACTGTATCGTCCACAGACCTGTTTGCTCTGTAGGCAAACTGAAGAGGATCCAGCAAGGGTCCAGTGATGTCCTTCAGGTGGGCCAGCACCAGTTTTTCCAAAGACTTCATGACCACAGACGTTAGAGCCACAGGCCTGTAGTCATTAAGTCCTGTAATTTTGGATTTCTTTGGATGGGGATGATGGTAGAGCATTTGAAGCATGAAGGGACTTTGCACAGCTCCAGTGATCTGTTGAAGATCTGTGTGAAGATGGGGGCCAGCTGGTCAGCACAGGATTTCAGACAGACTGGTGTAACACAATCGGGGCCTGATGCTTTTTTCCTTTTCTGCTTCCGGAATACCTGGCGCACCTCGTCTTCGCTGATCTGAATTGCAGGTGTGGGGGAGAGGGGGGTTGCTGGAGGTGTGAATGGTTGTGTGGAGAGGTGTTCAGGGCGGGTGTGGGGTGTTTTTTCAAACCTGCAGTAGAACTCATTCAGATCGTCTGCCAGTTGTTGATTCTCCACAGTGCTGGGGGATGGTGTCTTGTAGTTGGTGATTTCTTTCAGACTTTTCCACACTGATGCTGAGTCACTGGAAGATAATTTAATCTTTATTTTTTCAGAATACTTCCTCTTTGCCACTCTGGTCTCTTTTTCCAGTGTGTATTTAGCCTGTTTATTCAAGACATTATTCCCCTTCCTGTGAGCATCTTCTTTGGCCTGACGGAGCTGTCTGAGTTTTGCAGTGAACCATGGTTTGTCGTTGTTGTAGGTTAAATGAGTCCTGGTAGGAATGCACATGTCTTCACAGAAACTTATATAAGATGTTACGGTCTCTGTGAGCTCGTCCAGATCGGTGGCAGCAGCTTCAAAAACACTCCAATTAATGAGGTCAAAACAATCTTTTAAATCCTGCTCTGCTTCATTAGTCCCATCTTTTTACAGTCCTTAATACAGGTTTAGCTGATTTCAGTTTCTGCCTGTAGGTCGGTATAAGATTAACCAAACAGTGATCAGAGAGCCCCAAAGCTGCTCGTGGGACAGAGTGATATGCATTCTTTATTGTGGTGTAACAGTGATCCAATATATTACTGTCTCTGGTGGGACATGTGATGTGCTGTCTGTATTTTGGCAGTTCACGGGAGAGATTTGCTTTATTAATGTCCCAGAGAATGATTAAAACAGAGTCCGTGTGTTGTTGTTCTGTGTCTGTGATCTGATCAGCGAGTTTCTGTAAAGCGGAGCTCACGTCTGCTTGCGGAGGAATGTAGACACTGACGTGAATGAACGAGCAAAACTCCCGCGGCGAATAGAACGGCTTGCAATTAATGAAGAGCACTTCTAGATCTGAACAGCACATCTGCTTTAACACAGTTACATCTGTACACCAACTCTCATTGATGTAAAAACATGTCCCGCCACCACACGATTTCCCCCCCCTTGGATTCTGCGTCTGAACTAACAAAACTAACAAAACAAAAAACAACCTGCGGGCCACCACGAGGCAGCCATCAGCGTCGGCTCCAATCATATGAAATGGTGAGACATCTCATGATTTATGTGATAAATCATATGATTATAACATATGATTTATGATCGTATGATAAATCATCATACGATCATATGATGATGATGATAAATCATCATATGATTTATATTATCTAAATATGATTTAGAATGCATGTAAAACTGACTGTAGCTGCGTCCCAAATGAGGCACACTATGCACTTATACACTATGTACTTATGTACTCAACCATGTAGTGTATGAATTATATAAGGTTATTTTGTCATTCATAAATGGAGTCTGATAGCCCCTCCCCCTTCACTATGTGGTTAAAGCTGCGACAGTTGAGTGCATGAAGTGTTCAACATTCCACACTACGTTTTTTCGGTTATGTAAGGGCATCATCTGAGTATTTAAAGTGCACTTATTCTTTTTGGAATTTTCAGTGTGAACAATGCTCACACTATTTATACTACAAAACGTCACAGAATAGTGCATAAGTACGCGATTTGGGACACACCTTCTGTCTATCAGATGTTTGTACACAGCAGATGCTTTTCAGATGAAGTGATCTTTAACAGACATCTTGCAGATGTACGTGTGCTATCTATGAAAGGGATTTCTATATTTTAACCATGCAATAGCCTACGTAAACGATCCAAGTTCGAACTTCCGTTAATGAGACACATAAGAGAGTGAAAACATTATCATAATCTACCACACTTGCAGAGGGAGCACCCTCAATTGAAACTAATAATAGCATATTGGCGAAACAGATTTTGCAAACGCTCTAGAGAGCGTCAAATGTTTCTATTTACAACATGTTTTTGCAGCAATGAGCAATGTAGCCAATCACAGACATATCTGTTGTTTGTGAGGTCGTGATGAACTAAGATGAGTGACAGCTTTTTAATGATTAAAAAGTATTGGAAAATGTGAGATTGATTTTCAGCCGTTCATTAACACGAAGTTAAGTTTAGTGAACTTTTTTTAGGAACGCTTTGTTGCTTTCGTCTCTATTTCATCATATTATGATAATAGTTCAAAACAAAGTCACAGCTGAGCCGTTGATATTGATTTCATTTGATCGGTTACTCCTTTTTCCCGATTGTGTCTTATTATTGAATGTTTGTTGAATTTAAAAATTTAAAAGTTATTAATGACACATTTAATAAGGCTAGAAATTGTTCTTTAATTTGGCCGAATTACACGGGTTCCTGTCTTGATACTCAAGAAAACATATGGTTTAGAGAAAACATGAAATAATTTTTAATGTTATTATAGATTATAAAAATGTTTTAATTAAATACATCTGAAAAGTAGTCTAAATTGTTGCTTAGTCAACAGTTATTGTGGATAAGGGCCTGATTTATAATATCTTGATCCATCATAGGACTGTTGAATAAGAACTGTGCAAAACCATGGACTGTTCAACTCCCGTTTTATAAAAAATAAAAAGAACGTTTTTTAATGTATAACCAATTATTCAAAACGTGATAGAAAACGATGCAATGAAAACAAAAACAAAAAAATATTTCTTTATATTGACAAGTTTAATTTGGGGGTTAACTGTTTTGTTTATATATTTGTACTCTTAGATGTGCAACTTTCAGGCTATTATATAAGCTTTTGTGTGTGTGTAAAATCTCTTTGTGAATGTGTTTGTTCTCATGTTGGCTATTGTAGCTCTTAACAATTATACACTCTCACAAAAAAAAAAAACCCCTAACTGAGCCACTACCCTCTAAAAAAGTACCTTTGTACCTTTTTTTTTTTATCACAAACTATTGAGGTCCTCACGTCGAATTATCCTACATATAGTTTACAGATAATTGATGTAGACATACAGTAAAATAATTCCATTATAGCACCTCAGCACAAATGTTTATTTAAAAAAATAAATAAATCTCACACACATACAAAGATTTCCACAGTGATTAAAATGGTCCAGTGTTGAATCAATAGAAATCAATAAAAGTACAGTACACTTATAGTATTATTACAATAAATCATCCAGGAGAAACATGGAAGTTAACATCATATTAACAGAATTGGAACTTCCATATTTAGTGTTTGGGGTCTTTTGAGACTTTAAGTGTGACAAATGTAAACCTTCATATTCCTAAACTGTAAGCTATATCTATTTATTCTAAAATATAATAATAATAAAATGCAAAAATTGTGTTACTCTACTGTGTTTTGATTAAGTGTTAAATATCTGAAAAAGTTATTTTTATATAAATTGTGTAAAACATACTGTATGAACACTGACCTACTGCAATGATATTTTGAAATGAACCCATAAAGAACCCATAAATAATTATTAATGGTGGATAATTAATATTATTAAAGGGGTCATATGATGCTTTTTTAAAGATTATTATTTTGTGTATTTGTTTTAAAGATCATTATTTTTGACATGCTTTAATGTTCAAAAAACACTTATTTTTCAAATACTGTACATTACTGTAGATCCTCTATGCCCCGCCTCTCTCAAACGCTTCGTTTTCTACAAAGCCCCTCCTTCCGACAAGCGCAGTCTGCTCTGATTGGCCAGCTGACCCAGTGCATTGTGATTGGCCGAACACCGCAAGCACTCGTCGGAAATGTAACGCCCCTTACCATAATCGCAGCTTCATCTTTCAAAATAAATGTAGACAGAGCCTGAAAGGGGAACAGAGTCGCGTGACAGAGTGATGAAGCTGGTATGTTTGTGATGTGACCCCCTCTCGCTCACTCTCTCTCTCTCTCGCACGCATTGTCCTCACGGCCTCTCCTCTCTCCTCTAGCGCGCCTACACACACACACACACGATGCGCAAAACTCTGCATTTGAACAGTCAATAGCAAATACTTAAACTAATAACAAAACAGTAGCTGATTCAGAAGCGCCAGATTGTCATAGCAAAGTCAGAATTACCTCCTCTCCTAAGTTCACGAAACGGTCGTCCATAAATGCATTGCTGTTCTGTTGTAAGTAATCTTAGATTCCTAAATGCATCTACTTCCGGTTGGCCAAATAAAGTGCTTTTGCTTTCCCAATGAAACACACAGCTCTCCCTGACATGCTGCTTCAACACTACTGCGGTTACTGAAACCACGCCTTCTTTTCTTTGCGTGAACATTTGGGCGACATTTATGCAAATCTTCCCAGATAGTGATTTAGATATGTGGGGGCGTGTTAGAACATGCCGTTTTAGGGGGGGCGTGGCAGAGTCTTAACTTTTATAAAGAATATCTCTTTTGGTTTTGAGACTTTAGTCTTTGCAATTTTACAGATCTTATTTATGCACCAAGGGCTTGTAACACTCCGAAGAGAAAGGACAACTTGAAATCGCAGCATATGACCCCTTTAAGAGTCTGTTAAAGAGTCCAGAAGCAATCGAATTACAAACGTGATGTTGATGCATTTCTGTTTCCTGATGAGGGTACCATAGGTTTCAATTTACACATCCAAAGGATGTTGGGCATGTCTCCCCAACGGAAAACAAAAGCAAACAAAAAAACAAACAATATAGTAAGGCCTACTAATAACAAAAATGGCTTCTTTTTTTTTTTGTCTATATCTTTCCAGTATTTATATTTTTTATTATTACTATAATGGTTTAGGATAGTGCTGAAGATTTTTATTATTTATATATAATTATTATTATTATTATTATTTCATTTGATAAAGATCTCCTCACCTTCCATGTGGAGCGATGTTGGTATGATATGGAAAGGGTCTCCAGCATCTCGATCATACAAGTGTTGGAGCAGCACATTTTTAACCATCTTTAGACTCAGAGTGTAGTGTATCAACTCCTCATGTTCTAAAGGCATCATGAACTGGAGCTTAAACTGGGCTGTAGTGTCTCTGTATCGAAGCACAGTGTTAAGTCATTTCGGTCAACTTTAACTTGATATAAATGAGATGTGTTTGCCTGGGCCACACCAAAAATGAGTGGACAAGACTTAAAGGCACACTATGGTATGGACAAGCAAATAGTTGTAAAATGTGTCAGTGGAGTGTAAAATTGACTCACTGGAGATTGTTTATGGTGACACTGTTAAAGTACCGCTCCAATGCAGGAGAAGAACTGTAGACTTCCATCAACTGAGGGTTGATCATGGTGTATGGGAGAAACAGACATAGAGTGAATGAGTAATCATACATGTACATAGCAAAAAAAACAAAGCAGTGCTGTTTTTTTTCATTCTACTCCTGGATGTTTAACTTATCTAAAACACGTGCTTGAGTCAGTCTACTACTGAGCTCTGTTAAATCAGATGTGTTAGATAAGCAAAACATCCCAAATATGCAGTGCTGTGCCGCTAAGGAACAGCACTGAGAAGGAAAATAAAAACACACACAACCACTGTGAAAGCAGAAGTGCAAGTTGTGGCGCATCCTGCTCAGGGCGGTTAGTTCACCCATAAAATGAACATTTCACCATTATTTACTCACCCTCAAGTTGTTCCAAATCCCTCAGACTTACTTTCTTCAGTGGATCACAAACGGTGAGTTTTTACAGAAACTCTTGATTTGTGCAGTAGCTTTAAACAGTGATGTCCAATGAAAGCATAGTTCTTTTGAGTCAGATTCTTTTCCACAAATAAAGAAAGTCATACAAGTTTGGAATGACTGAGGTCAAGAAATGACTCAGGGAGGATTTTCATGAAGTGACCAGTTTTGGTACACTATCTCCTTTAAGACAGATGTCCTTAATGACAATGATTCAAGGTTTGCATTGTCACAAAAAATGTATTTCAAATAAATGCTGCTCTTTTGAACGTTCTATTAATCAAAGGATTCTGGAAACAAAGGCTATGGTTGTCCAAAAAGTATGAAAGGATTGTTCCAACATGATAATAAAAATGTACAAATTCAGCACAAATCAGGCAGATTTTTATTGTGTATAGTTCATTTTTTTATATTTTTCATATTATCAAGTGGCTCTGAACATTGGAGTAATGATACTGAAAATTCAGCTTTACATCACAGAAATAAATTACATTTGAAAATATATTCAAATAGAACAGTTTTTTATTTTTTAATTCTATTATTTTACAATATTACCGTTTTTCTCTGCTTCTAAACCCCGAAATGTCTTGCCTCATTGACACCCCATGTACGTGTTGTAAATGCACTTTTTATTTGTGCATACAAACTGGGACGAGTTAAAATCATTTTCTGTGTAAATTGATAACATGTCAGATGCTGTCCATAGAGTCTAGCTTGTACTAAACATGGAACATTTATTTAGTTTCAGATTCAAGATTAGTCAGGGAAATCATGTGAAACATTTTTTTTTTAAAAGAAAAAAAAAGGTGAATATTTAATCTTTAAATCCATATTTATTTAAAAAAAATAAATGCATGTCTCTGACTTTCTTCACACGTCAGAGTTTGATCTGTGTTAAGTTACATAAAGCTTATGAATGGGTTTCTCAAAAATGCTTCACATGTATCTACAATTTCTAGTATTGAATAGATCATTCTTGTTATTACCTGCTGTTCCAGCTCTATCATAGTCTCTTCATCCTGAGAGTCTGAAGTGAAATTGTTAGCATCCAGAGTAAAATTTCCTCTGAAGAAGCGTGCCACCACAAATGATGATTTGTCATATTTTTCATCCTCATCGTCATGAACAACTTTAAAACACAGAGGGTTGCAAAACAAAACTAAAATACAATCAGAATGTTAATCAGGAATTACTTCAGAAACATATGCTGTGGTTCAGTCATCTTGAAAACAGCTGACATTTTGGCGAATGTAAAGAGGAAGGCTCGTCTGATCTCATAATTTTAAACATCAGTATCAGAAGACCAAGCCAGATATGACTGGTGTCAGCTAAAAATTCAGGATGCACTTGGCCAAAAACGAAATGTTATTTAATAATCAATTAATTAATCAAATGTTTTTGATAAATCAACACTCACATAAAAATGAGTCGTACAATTACGAGACATGAGATATTTCAGTAAGTTGTATTGTTTCTTTCAACATACAGTACATTATGATGTTCATTTTGTGCTAGAACTACAATTAAAGAGAAAAAAGTTGCAATCTGTTATGCCACAATAGGAGTGTTAAACGTTAAAAAAATTATTGTTTGTATTTTGTGATAAAATTGCTGAGACTTTGTTTCCTATTAAAAGTGCATAAAAACAGCAGAATGCATAGCCTAACAAATTGGACTGGGAACATTAGAAATAGCATTCACAGAAGACAAAGAATCTGAATGGAGCATCAGTACCTGCACACACAATAATTGAGATCCCAATAATCAGAGCAATGGCAATAAAGATGAGAAGTAGCAATGTCCATAGTTTGAGTTTCCACACCACCACCTCATTCAATTCTCTCTTGACCCTCCGCAGCTCCCTTTGCCACTGCAAACACAAAGAGGTAGGGGCCTATGAAATCCGTTACATTTTTTCCAAGATTCTGTTTTATTTTTTTCCAAATTCCCATTTTAATTTTAATTTTTTCTGGATTCTGTTTTTATTTTTTTTTCTGTTTAAATTTTTATAGACTCTGTTTTAATGGTTACATTAAATTTTATTAATCAAACAGCATGTCTAATTGGTAGAAATCATGAAACGTACACAATTTAACAGCAATTTATTAAAAGTTTAACAAAAATAAAATTTTTGAATTATTTACATATTTGAGGCACTATAAGTTTTTATTTTTTTGTTTCTAAAAATTCATTTTATTTTTGACCAAATGCTGGTGTTTTTCCATTAATTTTCTGGATTCCTTTTAATGGTTTCATTACATTTTTAATTCAAGAATCCTCTAAATTACCAGATTTATTTTTTTTTTTTTAATTCTTAGAAATACTTGTGTATTGCATTTAGTGTATTTAGTGTTGTGTATTTAGATTTTTCTGGTAATTTTTTTTTGTAAATATTCCTTAATGTTTTAATAATTTTATTAGTAGTAATAGTACTGTCATTACATTAAGTAATATATTCTTGTCCCAGTTTCTTCAAGTTAAACTGAACTTTTATTTTGACCGGTGGCTGTAAAAGACCTTGCGTTTCTGTTTGTATATGATAATGACAGAGTTTTTCTCAAAAAGAAACTTTAAAATGCTTATGACGTTGACTCTCCAGCAACTAGAGATTATGTTCATGTATTCATGTATATATTGAGGCGGCAGAGGCTGAAAACAACACAAGTGTCTCAGGTGCTTCAGTATGTGTGTTGTAAACAAAACCTTGCATCTGTGCCATTCATTCACAAAGAGACACGCAGAACATGAAGGATTCATATTTAAATGCATATTTTGCGGCTTAATATTCACAGACACTGGTCTATATCGTGTTTTGATTTAAGTGTACTGACATACTTTTGATTTATTCATCCAAAAATGTGCAAATTCTGTGACATTCCACGTTATACAGTAAATTCCATTTTTATGACTGGATTCTGCGATTCCGTACGCATTTTCCACATCGTGGAAATCATAGGGCCCTACAGAGGAACAGCCACAAGGCTTTCTTACTTTACCTCAGTATTGTTTAACTGTTTAAATTACAGTAACACATTTGCCTGGTGCAGTGGTTTCCAATCTTGGTCCTGGAGAAACCCCAGCATTACACATTTTAGATGTCTCCCTGTTCAAACACACCTGATTCAACTCATCAGCTCATTAGTAAAGACTCCAAGACCTCAAATGTGTTTTTCAGATAAGAGAGACATCAAAAATGTATCATTTCCACATGTAGACATACTCCAGGTAACGGCTTGTTGCTTTTCAAATGTACCTTGGGTTGAGTTAGAGAGTCAATATCGACTCCATCCCCATGGAGGTGCTGTTCCCTATTGTTCTCAGTGACCTGAAAACACACAAATCCAGATAGACCAGTCAAACTAAACTGAAGGATCAGTTTGCAGCCTAAAAATCTGCACGCAGTACAAGGTGTCAGGGCAGACATAATAAGTGGAGCTTACTTGAATAACCTAATTATGAGTGAAACAACGTATTGTATAGATTAGTTTGTCAATTTTTGTATTTTTTGGTCAAATCAGGTAGCGTTTCCCAAAAGCCTATGGTCACCAGCAACTAAATATTCCACCATCATTGTGAATGTATCTTAAAATAGATTTGCTTTGGTTCAAAACCATTATAGTTTCATTCAATCAATTAATTTCTTCAGCCAGTCAAAAGTTATGAGTAAGAGGCATATACCTGTGGTGTTACTAGAAGAGGGGACACTTCATTTCTCTCTGATCTTAGGTGGTCTGAGCAAGTGCCATTCCCTGGAATCACCTGTGAACATTTGTGACATAATTTATACGATATATACATACATTAAGAGAAAAACAGTTGCAGTGTATATATCTTTAGACAACAGCCACTAACAAAACAGTAAAAACATTAAAATGGTATAGGCCAGGGGCAATGAAGAGGGTCCATAATAAAGAATGTACTTCTTTTAAATGTTCCAAGTGTTCCAGGTGTGTTTTAAAAAGTACTCTTTGCATTTTTGTTTCATATGTGTTGCATACATACATATATATACTAGACATATTTATGTGTGTGTATGTGTGTGTGTGTATGTATGGATGTATGTATTATGTATATATATATAATCTTCTTATATCTATATAAAAGAATTATTATAATTATCATAAACAACTTACATTTTTGAGAATCATACACATACAATTTTACAACTGGGCCATACCTTGCTAACAATTCAATGGTACAGCCCGGTCATTACGAGGGTCCATATAAAGAAAAGAGTACATCTTTAAATGTGCCATTTTAAAATGTACGTTTTTTTTTTAAAAGTAACTCTTAGTCATGTTGTGTTTATTGTTTTTTTACAAATATATAATATATATTATATTATATATATATATACAGTATATGTATATGTGTATGTGTATATATATATAATATGTGTGTGTGTATATATATGTATGTATGTAGCATTTATGTACGTGTGGTGTGTGTGTGTATATATATATATGTTTTGTGGTATATTAAGTATGTATGTAGCATGTAGTGTATGTGTGTGTGTGTGTGTGTCAGTAACTCATTACTGTGTGTGTGTGTGTGTGTGCACTTGAGTGTGTGTGTGTGTGTGTGTGTATGTATGTATTATATAATATTATATTATACTATATTATATATATAATATGTGTGTGTGTTCCATTGTGTGTATGCGTGTGGTATATATCTATGGATATATCTCTATATATTCTATTATATTATTATACTGTATATATATATATATATTATATGTGTGTGTGTGTGTGTTTGTGTGTGTGTGTGGTGTGTACAGTGTGTGTTTGGTGTTTGTATGTATTACAGTATCTATAAACAACTGGGCCAGCCTTGCTTTGTCATAAAAAGGCCAGATTATAAGATATTTTCAATAGTACGTTTGACTTTTATGGCCATGTAACATAGTAATCATATCCTTTTCAAAGAACCACTAAACTAGCTGAAGATCTGCCTGGCTAGGCTGGGAAACCAGTTTAAACCAGCGAATATCATCTTAAATTAGCTAAAACCAGCAAACGAGGTTAGACTTTTCATCTGGGAACATGGTATTCTACCTTGGAGTACAATGTAGCCTAAATAAATATGAATATGGTAATCATTCAGGTCATGGCATGTATTTAGTTAAGCATTAAGGTACCACCACAGGACCTTTTGAATGGGATTAAAAAGTTACAAATAAAAAAAGTTTTTCTTTCCATACATCTTACGATCAAAACGAAACAACAATGGAAGACACTCAGGGTAAAACTTTAGTGTTCTCTTAGTAGAGATGGACGTTTGCGCACTTGCACAATCTTGAGTAACTAAACGTGTCAATGATCTGAAGACAAGATGAATAAAGGATACATTTTTGACATCTTACCTCAATCGTTTGGTCACTCGAGACGTTATTGTTGTCACAGACAACTTGAATGGGCTTCAACTCCAGCGCGTCGCTCATACTTCCATAGTCACCAGCCCAGCCTGCGGAAACACCCGGAACTGAGGCGTGTAAAAAACGGGTTGCGAAAACGTTTCACCGGGTTTGTGTTGTGGTTAGTGAACAATGTTCCCAATTGTTACATTTAGCTAATAAAGGATCAATCATTTGATTCCAGGTCTCTTTTCAATGTGGATGCGGCTGATAATGATATACAGATGAAATCCAAGTGTTAAAGAGCGTCTCGTATTTCAGTTAGAATTTGACTAAGTAACTTGCCCCCCCTAAATTTGAATCGTATCACACCAAACAAATGTGTGTGCAATGCGCAGCTTGTCCTGTGGCTGTAATGAAAAAAAGTCATTTGTGCCAGCATAACTTTTATGTCAAGAGGAAATTACTCAAAGTGAGAACGCATGCAGAGACCACGTGCCTCAGAGAGAATAAGCTTCATATATTAATCAGAGCTACACCAAAAAAAAAAAAGATACAGGAAACGACAATATTTAATTTCAGTCACGTTCACATGGTAAGAAATAAGCTATCCAAGTGTTAGTTAGTATCTGTCTGTGCAGGACCGGTCTCCAGGGAAATTCGTAATGGCACCCAGGATGGAATATGCATATGGGCATCTTCCGTCACCCTGATCCAGAGGCGGACTTAACCATTAGGCAAAGGTAGGCGAGCGCGTTGGGCCCCCAAAAGCCAAGGGCCCCCTAAAATGCTTTTATATGCGAGATGCGCGTTCAATGCGGACGCGCAAGTGGTTGCTGTGGTGTTCATTAGCACGACAACCGTCTGTGCGTCCGCGTTGAACGTGCTTCTTAGAAAAAGTAGTGTGATGTAGAAAATGGGGACGGAATCTATTCATAAAAACGGAGTTTACTGTGTAACGCGGAATGTGACGGAATCAGAGGTGGAAAGATTACTGAAAAAATATACTCAAGTAAAAACTACCATTACATTCCAAGAAATGTAGTGTGAGTAAAGTAAAAAGTACTTGTCCAAAAAACTACTTAAGTAAGAGTAAAAGAGAAGCCTATTTAAAAGTACTCATGAGTATTGAATAGTGAGTACTGAGCTGTGGATTCTATCTACCCCCTCATAATAAACGCTGTACACCGCAATTTATACATTTTAAAAATGTTGTACATTCTGTAATTCACATTATCTTGTTTGTCATAAAGAATGAAGAATATCTTTCATCCAGCAGTTTTAATTTTGACTGCCAACGCTTTAAAATACATCAAAACAGCACGGAAACAGTATTCAGTTTAAATGATTAAAGTTATTCTCAGTACAATCATCCCCGTTTAAATCATAAAGTTTGAAAAAATTTATTTAAAATCGTGTGTAAGGCCACTGAGACAGCGTGCTGTTGTTGCACATAAAATATTAATATTTATAACAGTGCAAATACAAACACCATTAGAAATTCATAGTTCAGCATCACACACACCATGATATGGGTTAAAATGAGAGCCCATTTCTCTGCAAAACGGTGCCAGTTTTAGTGTTTTGCAATAAAGAAATAAGAATAACTAAACTTGATAATTTATGTTACAATTTTATTATAAATGCACATTGTTCTAGAAGGATTGCATCATGCCATACCTTTTACACATTTACACAAATTGTTATGCTGATCATACAATTTGTAAGGAAAAATACATTAAAAAGCGAAGTATTTCTGGGGAAACTTTTTCAAAGGAAAGCACACACCCACACACACACACATGTCCTCTTGTTCTGAGCCTCGCGGTCTCGGTGAACATCATCATCCCAACTGAAGGAACAAAAGTGTTGAACTTGAATATTTTATGGCGCGGTGCACTGCTAAATGAAGGCGGATTGGTAGAAATTGATTAAAATAATAAATAATTGATTAACCAGCTGCAGTTTATTACATCACACCTGGCACAGAGCAGTATTTAATGCCGGCATGGCTTAGATTAGCATGGGTACTTTTCCCCCCACTTTGTAATAGCATGTAAATTCGTCCCCCCGCACTTTTTTCGTGCAAGTGTGTGGCATAGAGGTTTTCAAAGCCCCTGTGAATAAATTTTTTATCGATTTCAATTCAAGAGACAGTGTACCTGTGGTGAATCTGATTTTTTATTGGACCCGAATAAGCGAATGAACATCACAGAGCGCTAACCCTGTGTGTAGTGTAATGTTTCATTCATACCCCGAAGCCCCGCAGAAGTCGTAAAAAACGAGGAAATGTGTGTCCCTTAAGTATGGCAAAACGTCCAGCTTTGCTGTTGAAAACAGTTGTTTTCCCAGAAAACGAAAACGTTTGGAAATGAGACATAACCAACGATTGCGACAATATGGTAACTTATTGGTGTTTGTCAACTCATCTCCCCATGTTATAAATAAAGTTAAGGAACACTAGCAGTGCTAACTGACTTTGCATTTTTTACAGTATAGAAACTATTCTGCCTTATTATGTTATAAAAAAGTGTTTTTAGTATATAAACAAATCATTATTATTGTTTATTGTCCAGCAGTTATCTGATTTCTAAGCCAATTAAAAGCTAGAAATTAGAGAAAAATTTAAGTTGACATACAATACCAGTCAAAAGTTTTTGAACTTTAAGATTGTTCATGTTTTTTAAAGAAGTCTCTTTTGTTCACTAAGCCTGCATTTATTTGATCCAAAGTACAGCAAAACAGTAACATTTTGAAATATTTTTACTAGGCTATTTAAAAAAATATATTCTGTTTGAATAGACTTTACAATATAATTTATAGTTTCTTTCACAAGCTAAATTTCTTTCATCAGTACTCCAGTCACCTATCCTTCAAATCATTCTGATATTCCGATTGCTGCCAAAAACATTTAACCATAATAATAAGTAATAATAATAACAGGAAAAGTTTCTTGAGCAGCAATCAGCATGATGAGAATTATTTCGGATATTAAGGTTGAAGACTGGAGTAATGATTCTGAAAATTCAGCTTTGATCACAGGAATAAATTACATTTTTTAATATATTCAAATAGAAAGCAGTTATTTTAAATAGTAAAAATATTTCACAACATTACTGCTTTTGCTGTACTTTGGATCAAATAAATGCAGGCTTGGTGAGCAGAAGAGACTTCTTTATAAAACATAAAAAATATTACTGTTCAAAAACTTTTGACTAGTAGTGTGTGTATAGATTTACAGAAATGTTTATATTGTATGCTATTATAATATATATATTAGATATATATTATATACTATATATATATATATATATACATTTTCTGTCCCCCTCCTTCTGAAATGATGGCTACGCCCCTGCTATACTCTAACAGAGGTTAGTGACCTCTGTTAGAGTATAATTACTGAAAATGCTACAGCCACATGTGCAGAATCGAGTGCATTTGGTTTCGTTTTGAGCAAAAGTAATTAGGCTTGTTGTAACTAAAAAGTGAACTATTCAGTAAGATAGCAAATTATTATGTCAAGCAATTCAAATGGGAAGGGGGGGTAGCCATGTTACCTGGTTTGCTCACGTCAGTCAGTGGAGTCAGTCAGTGACGCTTACATAATAAAAGGAAAGCATCTGGTAAGTGTAAATAAAGCTCTTTATTCAGACTTATATGGGAAGTAGTAGATCATTGATGCAGTACAGTAGTTTTGCTGTCACAGTGATACATTTCAGGCATTTTATTTAATAATAAAGTATCTTTCCATAGCAGCAGTGGAGACTGCTGATAAATTTGGCTTTCGCAATATATCTCCCACTATGTTCTTTGTATTGTTTATATTTATCTTGTTATTAAAAAACAGTGAATTCTAGTAACCATCAGAAAATAAAAGTGCAGTTAGTGACTCATGATTTTGCAACTTTAACCACACCCTCTCCACAACCCTCTCAGCCAACTCAATGTCAGTGAACCTAAACACTCAAAATGACTGATAAATCATTTCTGAAGTGTTTATGAACCATTCTAGACAACTGTTGCTGTTTACAGAGCCTAGGGCTATCACAGAGGCATGTCAGATATTTCAAATTAACCAACAGTCAATAAAACTACACCTATTTCAGTGATATTTGTCACTTTGTAAACTGAATCACATGAATATTCAAACAGGGTGAAGGCTGGAAAAGTACTTTTAAAATGGAGAATGCTCTCCAAAGGTGAAAGCGTTCCTGTTCTCTGAACAGCAAATAAGAATCCAACATACGTTTATTTAAAAGAAAAAGCAAGCAAGATAATCGAGGCATATAAATAACTCAGACATACCATACAGAGTTTGAATAGAAACTCAGGGTTTGATATAATGGCTTCATTTTAGCTATAAGATCCCACCTGATCTCTTGAGAAAACATAACTGTTACATATTTTTGCAGTTGGTGGCTAATTTGTACAGTTTGATTTGTAAAAAAAAATTATGATTTTTTTTTTTTAAAGGTCCACCACTAAACCTAACCAGCAGTGGGGTGCAAGGAGATTGTACAAAAAACATACAAATGAGATTGTACAAATTCACCACCAATACTCCAAAACATAAAATTGCAACAAATTGCCATGAGTGTGCTGATAACATCTAACCCTTTGTGTAATATTTGCTTTAGCAATAAGTCCACAAATCCACAGTTCTAAAAGAGAAGAATTCAATCCTGGCATTCAGACTTTGTCATTCTTCATCTATACTGGAGTCTGTTCTCAGCGAATCCACATGAACGTTTGTTAGAAACGCTATTAATTCAACTGTGGTCGGTAATAACCTTCTCACTATTCTAGTTTGCTAAATCAATGCTTATGTTGCGCAAAAAAAAAAAAATGTTGTTGACCATTACCCTGTTACATTCTATTCTGGGTTGTTCTCTGCATCCATAACTTCCTTGTCTTCTTTCACTTCTGTCCTGTCCTCTTCTGTCTCTTCCTTGTCTTCTTCTTGAGCCTGTTTACAGTCAAAAGGTTCATATCCTCCCTTATTTAATTCCTCACTTCCTATATAGGTTACTTCGGTCCCCTCATTTTCTTGGGGTGCATCTAAGTGCTCTGTTCTGTCTTTTTCCTGTTGTGGGCCATTGGTGGGTTGAACAGAGTCTGTTTTATCTTCAGTATCCTCCTGTGAAGGCCCACCACATAATTCCCCTTCATCTCCATTCTGCTGTTGACTATCTGGTTCACATGGAGAGTCATTTCCCTCGTTCCATTTCGTCTCCTCACATGTTGACTTCCTGTGATGTCGTGTGGGCAGCCGTCGCTTAAAAGACAGCCTAGCTCGACTCTGTGGGGTGAATACACAAAATCAGACTAGCTGAGTTTGTAAAAGTTGAATTCATTCATAACTTGAATAAACTACAGACTACAACTGACATATTTACTTTGTATCAACACTTACTTACTTAGCCGCCATGCTACATAAGCAGCATGCTAACTGGACAGAAAATCATAAATTAAACTGGAATTGATTAAATGAAAAGGAAAATGGCTGCAACACCATGTGCCACACAAATAGCCCTCGTCATATTTACCACACAGCAGAGTGTTGCTAAGCTAACAACACAAGGCTGTGATAAGCAAAAAAATACACAACTATTGCGTAAAATCATGGATCTAACCAAATATGCATGATTTAGGGGGACCAAATGTAAAAGTTTATTAATTATTCATTGAAAAACAAATGGGTTTCACAGAAATCTGAAATTTAGGTGGTGATGTTGTCTATTCCTCTCAATATGATAAAATGGCCTTTTAATTACACTGAACTATTTTTATTTTAAAGCAAAATTACTGTATATTCAACATTCTTCTTGACTAATCGACCATCCCAGTTGAGCTTGTTGCAATGCATTCTGGGACCGGTTCCTGGGAAGGATACTTGATTCCAGTGGCGGTTGGTGGAAATTTTTCTAGGTTGGGTGCCACGTCCAACAATTTTAGCATATATCCCAGTATAGCAAAAAGGGAAAAAATTGACTTGAAACATTTTAAATAAAGATAATTGTTTTACCAAGTTCAAGAGTTTGAGGATGATTCTCACAAAACAATATTTTCTGCTAGAAGTTTTCAAGATAAATTAAAACATTACAATTTCATAATTCACAATTTATTTATACAGTGCAACAGCAAAAACTGTGAGGAAAAAAAAATAAATGTCACATTTGTTTAGAGCATTTTCTATAACTACAAGTCAAGCTGCAATACCAAACAGGAGCACACGGAGTGTCACGGTTCGCTACTGTGAGGAGCATGGAGCGAGGAGACGCAGAGTCGAATTCAAACTTATAGACTTTAATAACATCCAGGGAAACAGGAAAACACACGTAGCAAGGCTTGACATCAACAATTCCAGACAAGGAAGATCAGAACGGGCTAGAACTCAAATAGGGCGGATAACGAGGGGCAGACAGGTGAGGTGGATAACTAATAATGAGAAACACCTGGAACTAATAGAACTAAATGGGGACAGGAAGGACCAAATAAGTGCATAAAGAAACAGGAGGCAGGAACACAGGGAAAACAAAACACAAACCGACCATAAACGCGACACGGAGATGCCAACAGACCACTATACCAGTCGCCTTAACCTGACTGTATATAAAATGTAGACAGATCCATTCAGAATTATTAAACAGAGCAAAACACAAATTAAAAAGCAAATAAAAACATTCTGAATTTGTCGAATGTGGTGATCTTAAGGCGGCGCAACATCACCAGTGAACAGTTCCTCTGTCAGAGTGAGTACTGATGTCCATATGTATATAAACAGCACTGACCATTGCAAACTCAAACTAAAACATGCTTCTTCAGCAAGTGTCCATTATGACAAGTTCCCACTACAGGATTTTAAGCCCGATTTGCAAGTCAACGAGCTCGCCGACAGGTCGGGCAGTGATCGCGGGAAAATCAGCACTCTGCAATCTTTATGTGTGAATTACTCAACGATGTGTCAAAGAGGCTCGCTGATGCCAAACAAATATCTAGCATGCTAAATACCTGGACCGGTCGGCTGACTCGACATCACATGGTGTCAGGTGTCATGACGAACTACAGCCAATGAGAGAGCAAGGCATGGTTTGAGGTCAGCGGAAGAAGGCCCTGTCCCAAATGGAACACTTCATGTGCACTTGCGGTCTTGCAGACTTACAATAGCCGCTGCGTGTCTGTTAAGTCCACGAGACCGTAGGGTGTCCCATTCGTCATTTTAGCATTGAGAAGGGTTCTCGCGAGCGTCCCCTTTGCGGCCGTTATGCGCCCTCGATCCGCACTTCTGCCGAGCCCACACTGGTATGAGCTCCGCAGTAGAATTCTACCCGACAGTCAAAGCGACATTACATCATGAAAGTGTGGACTCAGAGGAAGACCACAAGGGTTTAGGGTGCCATTTGGGACAGGGCCGAAAAACAGCAGCACCAACATGGCTTTAAGAAGTTTGGACACAAGAAATGGAGCAATTTTTTTCAGAACAGATCATCACACAAACAGCTTGCAGCACTAATTTCTTCCTGACGTCCATTTACAAATAAACAACTCCTGTTTCACTTGTTGTTTTGCGTCATTCCCGTTCAACTTCTCGCGTCTGTTTTCATGACAAAACATGGTTTGGGGACCGTGTAGAGTCGTTGGGTGACAGAGTTGTTGTCAGCTCGTGTAGTGTGTGACCCCCTGTTAGTGAATACTACAACGAGTTCAAGACAGACAGCAAGTCATGTAGACTGAACAGCACAGCTATCTGCCGACGTTTCGTGTAGTCTGATCTAGGGTTTATAAAACACTTGCCAGACATGCAACCATACTGAAAAGTGCTCGTGCAAAAAGCTATCAGAGAGCGCACATACACAGTTTGTATATACATAGTATATACATACATAGTAGCACACTACTAATAACAGACTTGCGCGTGTCTAATAATGTACGACTCCTGTAGTCACTAGAATATTCCACCCCCCCCCCCCCCCCCCCCCTTTACCTCCATTTCAATCGTCATCCATCAAAACTTTACTGTTAAGTTACTGGTTTGCTTTATTCAGGCCATCCAGACTAGTCCTGACTTCAGCTTAAAGATAATTAATAGAGGTATGTTTGTTCCCACCAATCGTTGTTCAATTTTAAAAGTAAAATTTATATATGATGACGAAAGCAGGTTAGTGCTAGTCCTCCCTCCCATTGCAGTCCCAGCAATTCGAAGAAAAAATTATTCTTTGTATGGAAGTCTATTGGGGCGATTCTCAGCCTGAGTGAAATCGCCCAAAAAGGGGCGGCACTCCACATAATGTGACTTGACGCTGATTGGACTATATATCCTGAGGCAGAACAAACAGTTCAGAACAGTGACAGCTAGTGTAACACTGTGGTTGAATGTAATAGAAAAAAATCCTCCCTTTCACACTTTGGTGGTGCGTCGCCCTAATGAAGAAACCGCTCCTGCTTGGTTCCTTCCTGTGATGGTTTCTGCCTAGTTTGACATCTAGGTGGAAAGATTAGGTTTTGCGGACAGAGCTGTTGCTCTTGAATTGAGCACTCCAGTATTGGATTATACTAGATTTTAAGGATGTAAAACAAAAAGAGGATTTAGTAGTTTTACGTTAAACCTGGACTCAAAGTAACCTTCGACAACCAACAGTACATTAGGCTATTTACAGAATGTAATATTAGCGTACCGCATACAGCAGTTTAGGGGCATTTCTAGCCTTTCATGATCAAAATTGTCCCAATATTTGAATATTTTTGTATGCTGTTATGGATATGTTTAACTAAATTGGCTTTGCAGTGTCAAGCTGCTTCTTCACTGACAAATGATTAAAAACACGTTTTATTTCCTACAGTGGATTGTACTCATCCTACATTGAATTAAATAACTCATCCAGCACTTATTTTGTTTTCTTTCTTATTCATCATCCTGTCAGAAATAGCTGAAAATGATTCAGTTTGTGAGTCAACTGTCCAAATTAATCCAACTGAAATGCAAACAAATTCAGACCTTTCTGTGGATTCCCACTGCATTTCAGAATCAAAGAACATAGCTCAGCAGCTAAGTACTTCTTTAACTAAATATAAACAATCATGTGTTATCGCTGCATTCTTTTGTGAATGCTCTTTGAAGAGGTACAGAGGGTATGATGCAGAAGTGGCCTGATTAGATTAGAGAGGACAGTCTCTATAGGCTTACACAGAGCTTAAGCCCACAACACTGGCTGCAAAGAGATGTGCACCTTCATGCTGATATCATCAGATCCTCTTCTGCACACATCAGAGATTCTATGAGAAACAGCAAGCCTGTAAAAGGTTACTGCTGAACTTTCAAGAGATCATGTTTTGCCACTCATATTAGTCTACAAAAAATACAGGGTTTTCAATGACAAATTAAAATTAAATGTCCACTTACAGACCAAAATATGTGATCACAGCCCTGCAGTACCAGTTATTATTTACTGATGCAACCCTAAACCCGTCACAGTATATTTGGAATGCATATACTTACTGTAAAGTAAATTCTAAGAGAGTATCCCTCACACAATCCAAAAGTGTTGGTATTTTATATATATATTCAAAAAGCATTACTACAGAGCTCCTAAGGGGACATGCTGATAGAAACAAAAATAAGTTGGGAGGAAAAATTATATTTTTGTGCATTTTTCTGTGTTAATCTGAGAAACTTTCTCTTGCAAAAATATTGCATTCCCCCAAGAAGCTTTCCATTCTCCTCCCACCTCATATTATTTCCATCACAAAAATTTTGCAAACAAACACAAAATTTCTCTGGGGAAAGCAAATAATAATAATGTTATATTTTTCCTCCCATCTCATTTTTATTTACATTTCCACTGTTAAGAAGACAGCAATCTGTTACTTATTAGTGTAAATATTTTATACCGAATGTAAATGATTGTCACTTCTTTATCAGAATCAAATCTTCGCTCTAAAGGACAAGTTTGTGTCACATTGACATTACAGTAAGTTCCCAAACAAGAGTAAAAAATATAAATATACATTTTGGACAAAATGTATTTTGGAAAGCGATATATTTATAAGCTAGTTGACCTTGTTGATGCTTGGCAGTGGAGTACCCTCGACCGGTTGCTCGAAGCTAACTGGTGCCTCATCTTCACAGGACAGCTGAGTGGGCTGCAGGGTGGAGCTCAGGAAGCTCAGGAAGCTGCAGGGGCTGATGGGACTGCAGGCTGTGGGCGGCCGTTTGGACTCTGGACTTTTGGGTGGGGAGTGCAGGACAGTTGGAGAGAGAGCAAGATTGGCCTTAAAGAGAGAAGGAAAGAATGTTTTAAGGCTCCTGCATAATGTTCTTGAATAGAGACCAAACTAGTGGTCAAATTGTTTTTAAATGCTATCTAGAGAACAGAGCAGATGATATAATAATAACACATATTAACCTAATGCAACTTACTGATGATGCGATGTACATAAAATTGTGGGAGTTACGTTAACAATTATTTTACTTTGAATATGTATTTAGTGGCACACAGGGCAGTGTGTTGTTCAAGACATGCTGTATAAGGAACTGTTGTGCTCAAGGCCGGATTATTATGGTTATAACTAAAACCAACCAACCAACCATAAATAAATAAAAATGTTGTTACATAAAATAAAATATTTCAGCTAGTTTCTAAGGCAAGGCAACATTTCTAATTTTTGTTTAGTTTAACTTGAATTTCTAAAATACCTGAAACTAAATATACTAAAACTAATAAATATAAATAAATAAACACTCATTAATAAAAATGACAAACTAACAAAAATGACAAAATTACTAAAACTACCTTAAATAAAGTGAAAAAAAATATTAGAGTTTAGAATTTAGAAAAAAAAATCATTTAGAATAATAACAAACTAAATAGTAGATCTCAGCGATTTCCTTTCAAATCCCTTTTTCCATATATTAAAAGCACAAAGCCAATTATACAGTGAATAGTCAAACATATTTGATACAATTGTTAATAGAAACATAATATTTCAAAATGGAAATATAAAATGTAATGTTATACATGTAAAAAAGTAAATACAATTTAAAAACGATCATAAGATTTATTTAATTTAATAAAATAAGCTATTAATAGCAAGTGAATTTTTTAATCAAAATAAAAGCAATATACTAAGTGTTAAATATTTTATGAATAAAAAATACTTAAGTATTAACATGAAATACATAAAAAAATAAAAACACACCAAATTGGCAAGGTATTCATTTTGGTAGAACACTGTCAGAATTAAACCAAACCAAAAAATATATATATATATATATCTATATATATATTTATTTTTGATTATATAATATATATATATAGATTATATATATACTGTATATTCTAACTTTTAAAAAAGTTTTGCTTTTAAATGAATTACAGACAAGTTCATCACCATCACAGTATACTGTATCCTAGGCTTAAAATCATCTTTAACTTTAATACCTGTGCTTACCCTGTCCTCTCTGCCATAGGCTGCTGATCCAGATTAGGCTTAGTTTGTATTCTCCCACTAGATCGGCTAAAAAATCATTCAGCCTAACTCAACAAACAAAAAAGGCAACAATGATCTATCTAGTGAGCCGTTGACAGTGGATACATACAGTGGGGCAAAAAGTTATTTTAGTCAGCCAACCAATTGTTCAAGTTCTCCCTACTTAAAAAAAAAACAATTTTGGGGGAAAGAGAGGCCCTGTAATTTTTCATCATAGGTCTACCTCAACTATGAGAGACAAAATGAGAAAAATCCAGAAAATCACATGGTAGGATTTTTAAAGAATTTATTTGCAAATTATGGTGTAAAATAAGTATTTGGTCAATAACAAATTTCATCTCAATACTTTGTTATAAACCCTTTGTTGGCAATGACATAGGTCAGACGTTTTCTGTAAGTCTTCACACACTGTTGCTGGTAGTTTGGCCCATTCCTCCATGCAGATCTCCTCTAGAGCAGTAATGTTTTGGGGCTGTCGTTGGGCAACACGGATTTTCAACTCCCTTCAAGGATTTTCTATGGGGTTGAGATCTGGAGACTGGCTAGCCACTCCAGGACCTTGAAATGCTTCATACGAAGCCACTCCTTCGTTGCCCGGTCGGTGTGTTTGGGATCATTGTCATGCTGAAAGACCTAGCCACGTTTCATCTTCAATGCCCTTTCTGATGGAAGGAGGTTTTCACTCAAACTCTCACGATACATGGCCCCATTCATTCTTTCGTTTTACACGGATCAGTCGTCCTGGTCCCTTCGCATAAAAACAGCCCCAAAGCATGATGTTTCCTCCCCCATGCTTCACAGTAGGTATGGTGTTCTTGGATGCAACTCAGCATTCTTTCTCCTCCAAACACGACAAGTTGAGTTTTTAAATAAGTTCTATTTTGGTTTCATCTGACCTTATGACATTCTCCCAATCCTCTTCTGTATCATCCAAATGCTCTCTAGCAAACTCAGACGGGCCTGGACATGTACTGGCTTAAGCAGGGGACACGTCTGGCACTGCAAGATTTCAGTCCCTGGCGGCGCAGTGTCTTACTGATGGTAGCCTTTGTTACTTTGGTCCCAGCTCTCGGCAGGTCATTCACTAGGTCCCCCCGTGTTGTTCTGGGATTTTTGCTCCACAGTTCTTGTGATCATTTTGACCCCTCGGGGTGAGATCTTGCGTGGAGCCCCCAGATCGAGGGAGATTATCAGTGGTCTTGTATGTCTTCCATTTTCTAATCATTGCTCCCACAGTTGATTTCTTCACACCAAGCTGCTTACCTATTGCAGATTCAGTCTTCCCAGCCTGGGGCAGGTCTACAATTTTGTTTCTGGTGTCCTTTGCCAGCTCTTTGGTCTTGGCCATGGTGGAGTGTGGAGTTTGGAGTGTGACTGTTTGATGTTGTGGACAGATGTCTTTTATACTGACAATGAGTTCAAGCAATGCCTATAATACAGGTAACGAGTGGAGGACAGAGGAGCCTCTTAAGAAGAAGTTACAGGTCTGTGAGAGCCAGAAATCTTGCTTTTTTTTGTAGGTGACCAAATACTTATTTTTTCCGAGGAATTTACCAATTAATTCTTTCAAAAATCCTACAATGTGATTTTCTGGATTTGTTTTCTCATTTTGTCTCTCATAGTTGAGGTATACCTATGATGAAAATTCAGGCCTCTCTCATCTTTTTAAGTGGGAGAACTTTCACAATTGGTGGCTGACTAAATACTTTTTGCCCCACTGTATATATATATATACACCTCAAGAAACAGCAACTTAAAACAACTAAAAAAGCTTGATTGAGTTCCTCTTGCATTGTAAATTGAAAGATGTTGTTCCGAAACAAATATCTCCTACCTGTACAGGAGAGAACAAGAAGAGAGAGAAACGGCAACCCTTTTGTCCCATGACTGCCTGATAGCTGTTAAGTCAAGTCTAGTACAGCTCAGCACTCAGCAACTGTGGCTAAGCTGTTATCTCATTAGAGTCCTTGCCTGAACCAATTGGAGGAGCGAGTGCGGACCTGTTCCGTTTATGAGCAGACGTATCCCATGGACCAATGACAGTTCAAACTAACTAGACACCTCTCGTGACAGATATCTGGGGTTCAGTTGCAGGTATTGACCTTGCAGGAGTACAATATAAACTCTAGGTGGCAGAAGAGTTGTATTAAAAAACTTTGGCTTTGTTTGCAGAGGAATATCTTTTACTGCAAACTCCACATAACACTGTATACTGCCTACTGGTTTTAAGTAAAAGTGTGTCTAGTTTTTACATTTTATCAGTTTCATAAAATAATGACTAAAAGAAGATGATAAAAAAATCTTGGTGGATATTATTATGAAGTGAAGTGAAGTGACATGTGGCCAAGTATGGTGACCCATACTCGGAATTAGTGCTCTGCATTTATCCCATCCAAACTGCACACACACAGCAGTGAACACACACGCCATTTTTTGCTGCGGCGCCCGGGGAGCAGTTGGGGGTTAGGTGCCTTGTTCAAGGGCACCTCAGTTGTGGTATTGAAGGTGGAAGAGAGCGCTGTACATTCACGCCCCCCACCTACAATCCCTGCCGGTACGAGACTCTCTAACCATTAGGCCACGACTTCCCCAATTTTCCCCAACATTATTTTTTATGTTGCATATGCAATATGCATACTACTGTATGTATACTACACATACTATATACTGCATAAATATCAAGAATGTTCTTATAGCTTGCCATTCTGAACATTTTAGACCATTGTGTGGTCTTGTTTTTGATATGCCCTTGCAATAGCACATTTTCAACACTGGGTGACAGGAGAGTTTCATAAAAGTAGCAGCAGGTTCAACAGGTAGACTTGCAAAATTCTATGAGTAAAATGTTGGTGTTAAAAATAGACAATAAATTGGCCTTTACAAAAAAAAAAGAGGAGAGTATTTCAATTAATGCTGCAGGAAGCATATGCATTTAAAATGTACTGAAAACTCAATTCCGTGCATGTTACATGTGAGTTATTTTAAACTACAAATATCAGCTAATAGTTTCACGACACAACACATTTCCTGTTTCCTGAATGAATGTTCACTTCGGAAATGATAGGTTAAATTGATAAGCAACCTCACAAACCTGCAAGGTCAGCATCTTTCAAATGCAAATATATGGTAAATGCTTGTGCAAACAGCTGGCTGAAACTAAGATCTTGTGTGAAGTGGATAATCAAGGAAATCTCACCTGTAGTTTTTCAATGAGGGGTGAGCTCTTTATCTTCAACTTAGGAGGATGAGGACAAATGGACACCTTCTGCACCAGAAAAAAAAAAGATTACAAATGGCATTAAGATATAACAAGATGTTTTAACATTAATCGATTATTGATATTTATAACTCATAGTAACTGATGTGTTGACAGTTACATGCTCACCTCTTCATGTTCTTCATCTTTTTGGTTGTTTATCACCAGAGAACATGGGGGTCTTCTCATAGATTTCACCTGCAATACAGTACCATACAGGTTATAATATACATGATCACTAGTGGGACTGAAAATAGAGAATGAACATTCTCCACTGACATGTAATTGACATTGGCAATTGACTTTTGTAAACAATAGAGCTCCTCAGTCTTGACAACATTGGCACATATTGCTTCAGAACCCTTCCTTGATGTTTGTTTTGCCCAAACTATTTCAGTACCATTTAAAAATGAAGAAAAACAAACATAATTTGCATTAAGAACAACCAATAAGAGACTAACAGAAAGACGTCAGATGTTCCACTACCTCCATGCTTCCTGGCATTGGTGGTGCATGACCTTTGAGTTTTCCAGCCAGCTGAGCCACTGACGACTTGACTGGCGCATCCTCCTGCAAACAGAAAAGCAGATTCCCTGACTGTTTGTTTCACTCAGTGGTGTTGCTGTTGAATGTTCTTTTCTGATGGACCACAGTATCCTGATCTCACTTTATTGACACAGGATCCCATAGAGCCTGTAGTGAAGCTCAGACCACCAAACACAAGCGAGGAAGCTTGCGGGGGGATGTGCACACCCTACTGCTCATTTTACACATGGGCGTCTTTTTTTGGGCCCATTACATAAGACAAGCATGATGCAATAATGGGATCAAAATTCAGCATGCGCTTGTTTTTACTAGACATGTTTTCTTACTTAAGAACAACTGGAAAATGAAAGACCTTTCAAGAGCAAGAAATGGTTACATCAGAACCACAGAAAGGGGGGTGGTGGAGAGGCTGACTATACTTGGAAGAGCAAATTACCACTCTATTTCTGCAGTATGTAATATGTATACTGTGTGCAGTATCTGAAAGTACAATTAGCTGTGATTTCTATTACGAAATCAGATTATTTTCATTTTTAATCAGACTGGCAAGTTTTTTTCACTAAACAACCAGAGACCAGAGTTTGAATCCAGGAGTCATGTCCCATTTCCACTTTCTCTCTCTCCCTCCACCTTCCTTTGAGTTCTCCCCTTTTCTATATAATAAAGGCAAAAATATATGTGTAAATCCAACAATAAACAAATTTTTATTGGCCTATATCAATTATTTATCAGCTTTATATCACCCATCGGCCACACTCCTCTCTGGTATGGAAGCCTGTTTCCACCTCAGAGCAAAAAATAAAAAACTTGGGGAAATAAAGTTTAAAGTAAGATTTCACAAATGAATACAAATGTGAGAAATGTGAGAAATGTAGTCAAAATGAGAAATTATCAGCTGTGAGATATAAATGTCACATGTATGGTCTTTGTGTTTTTGGTTTTGTCTTTGGTGCCTTGTTGTTTGACCCAGTTTCCATAGTGTGCATGTGATTATTGTATTTAGTTCACCTGTTGTCTATTAATTAGCCTATTAGTCCTCATTTGGTTTAGTACAGGGGTGTCAAACTCAATTCCTGGAGGGCCAGAGCCCTGCAAAATTTAGATTCAACCCTAATTAAACACACCTTATTCAACTAATCAAGTCCTTCAGGCTTATATGAAACATGGTATGTGTGTTGTAGCAGGGTTTAACAACAAACTCTGTAGAAAAAAACAAAACAGTCTCTGGCCCTCCAGGATTTGAGTTTGACACCCCTGGTTTTGTACTTAAAATCCCATGTTTCCTGACTTCGGTGTCCTGTCTTAACAATGTTCTTGGATGTGTTGCTAGCTTGTTTCTCTGTTTTCCTACGTTATTTGGATTAAAGACTATTATTGTTATTCTGTCTTTGTGAGTACTCTGTTTAGCACATTCCGTGACAGAAGACAGGACCGCTAACAGTGTTTTTTTTGCGGCGTTTTCTTTTTTTGTTTTTTCCCTCCATCACCATGGACCTTCCTGCAGTCCAATTGTTGTGCCTGGAGCAGAGGGATCACTCCCTGGAGATCCACACCATGGATTTCATAGAGCTGGGAAATCCGACGCACTACCCAGACCGCTCGTTTTGCGTGTTTTACATCTCAAGTCTTAGCGAGCAGTCTAGAGCAAACCTGCCAGGGAGAGGTCCTTAGGATGATTTCGTCGCATGTGTGGAGTGGGTGCTGGTTAATAACTCAGCAGTCACCATCGGCCTTGCAGAGCCTACGGAGCCAGTCAGCCAACATCCAGCCAGACGGAGCTACAGCCTGATTCCACTGCAGACACGGAGCCTGCGCCTGCCACGGAGAAAGAGCCAGCGAGCCCTGCTGAGCCATGTTCCGCCTTGGAGCCTGAGCCCAATTTAATGTCTGAACAGGTGTGTGAGTCGGCAACAATTCCCGTCGCCGAGTGAGTACTTGTGGATTTTGAGGGTATGGATGGAAGCCCCGCCCACACTCTGCATGTGAGGTGAATGTGGACCCTGGGAATTGGACTATAATGAGGAGGTAAATTCCTTTTTTCTTCTGCCCCCGTTCAACCAGAAACCTCTAGTGCTCCTGCTGATTCCGCCCAGCCCAGAAACTCCTGCGTCTCCTATGGTTCCTCCTAACTCCTGCTCTCCTGTGTTCCCACCCAGCCTCCCTCTCCTGCCTCCTCTCCAAAAAGCAGTCAGTTCCTTAGCCCTGTCCAAATGCTCGCTCAGCTCCACCATGGCCCATAATCCCACCAGCTCCACCAGGCTCCCTCGTCCCACCAGCTTCACCTTGGTCAGACGGTTCCACCTCAGGATTACGGGCTGCCAGTTGCACCTCTGCCCTTTATCCCTTCAGCTCCACCGGGCTCCTCCTTCCCTCCAGCTCCACCGGGCTCCTCCTTCCCTCCAGCTCCACCGTTGTCTTCTGTCGCACTGGCTCCGCAGTGGTTTTCCAGATCCATGTCTCAGAGTCCCTTGAGTCCCAGTCCCTTGAGCCATGAGCTCCACTTTGGCCCTCCGGACCTTCTGTGTCACCCTAGCTTCGTGTCTCCTCGGCTCCGTCTGGGTCTCCATCTTGGCCGGCTTCGTCACAGGAGATCGTTCCTCTGGTTACGTCTCCACCATGGCTCTTCCCTCCTGTGACTCCGCCGTGGAACTGCATGCTGACTGTAGCCTGGGTATACATCTGGCTTCTCTTGCTCCTGGCTTCCCCATGGCTCCTCCCACCCTCCAGTCCCCCATGGACTTTTACGTTGGACTTGGTTTTGTTTGACACCTCTGTGCTATTCCTCGCCCTCTTCCAGAACTCCCTCCCTCCCTCCCTCCTCTGGACTGTCTAAGGTGCGAGAACGCGCCTTCCCGGGAATTTTCCCTAAAAATGACTTGTAGAATCAATCAGGTGTAGCTAATCCCATTCTCAATGGCACACAAAGCCATTTGACTTTTAACTGTGATCAGCCGTGGTCATTTTGATTAGCTTAGCATGAAAAGAGCTTTCCTGGAGCATTTCAGTCCTTGGTAGTGCAACTGAAGCAAACAATCAACTATGAGTGGCAAGGCACTGTCATGTGACAACAATATCACAAATTCTCCACAAATGTGGCTTGTATGGGAGGGTTGCTAGAAAAAAAGCCACTCCCCAAAAATGCCACATACAGTCATGACTGAGCTTTGACAAAACGCACTTTGAAGATTCTGAGGCAGATGAGACTAAAATTTAATTATTTGGCCTCAACACCAAATTATATGTCTGGTGGAAATCCAGTACAGCTCAGCATCCAAATAACAGCATTGCTGCAGTAAAGCATGGAGGTGGTGATATCTTGTTATGGGGTGTTTCTCTGCAGCAGGGACTGGAGCACTTGTCAGGATAAAAGGAATATGAATGGGGCAAAATACTGGCAAATTCTTGAGAAAAATCTGCTGCCCTCTGCCAGAAAGTTGTCAATGGTCTACGGTTTTGGGCTTTTCAAAATGAACAATTGACCCAAAAGAACACGCAAAACTGACCAGCACAGTGGTTTAATGAGAAAAGATGAATGTCCTTCGCATGGCCTAGTCAAGCCAGACTGCAAATCCTGCGTCCACAAACTGTCATCACAGAATTACTGAGTCTTGGATCATTTCTGCAAAGAAGAGTGGGCAAATTTGCAAAGTCTAGATGTGTAAAGTTAGTAGAGACATATCCCAACAGACTAAAGGCTGTAATTAAAGCAAAAGGTGGTTAAACGAAATACTGACACAAGTGGGTGATCCTTTTTCCAACACAGTGATTCTGTTTTTTAAAAAAAAGTGTTTGTTTTTTACATGTTGGTGTTATATCTTTCACTTGGATGCTATATGTTGCACTGAGTAAATACAGCGGGATAAAACAAAAACTGTGTCCATCTTCATTTCAGGCTGCAAAGCAACAAAATGTGATTATTTTTTAAAGGGGGTGATTCTTTTCTGTACCCACTGTATATACATTTGTGATTGAGAGATATAAAGTTGCAATTATGAGAAAAAAGTTGAATTTGTGTGATATCAATTTGTTTTTGAAAGATATAAAGCACAATTGTGAGATATAAAATGGTAATTGTAAGAAATAAGTTGCAATTGTGATATAAAGTATAAAGGTATAAAGTCCCAATTAGGACAGATAAATTTGTGAATGAGAGCTATAAAGTTGCAGTTAGAGAAAAGTTAGTAGTATGCAGCACACTAGTTGTATATTCTGGACACAGCAGCTGTTTTGTGTCGAAGAACAAAGATGGGTGTACTCTGAGTTTATCAGCAGCACAGCTGACCAGCATCACACTTACTGCCTGGGGGATTCTATCTCTCACTCATCACAAGGAATATATCAGTGTTTCATTGAAAAGTGAAGAACATTTTTATTAAAGCATTGGTCATGGCTGAATTTGTGCTGAACATTATCCTACAGTATGCTTCAAAGCCTTAAACAAAAGAGTAAGCACTTGTTCTTGGCAGTAATTTATCTTATACTTGCCTTTTTCTCTATATGTGGCTCTGCCAGACTTTGCAAACGGAAACATGTCTCTCCATCAACATTCTTCCCAAATCTACACACTTTCAACACTTTATTTAACTAGATTTCCACAGACATGATGACCACAGTCACCTTGCTTCCTCCTACCACAAAAGCACAACCTCTCACTTAATATCACACACCTTCTGAATACCACTGAACACATTTGTGCCTCCAAAGACCGAAAGAAGCCGTGTTTTCCCCCAATCCACTTCCCTCCCTTTCCTGCAGTACATTTTCTTTACCCATGATAAGCAGAATTCCCCTGAGACCACCCACCCCTTGACTGATTATTTTGGCGCCCATGATTGTTAGCTCTTTCCTGTTCCTCGAAAACAAAACCACTGTAAAAATTGTAAACTTCAAAATGAGGACAATAGGGTCAAGAATTAGTTTAATGTTTTGTTCAAACCCATCCTTGTTGGTATTTTTGGTAAAGAGGACTGAAGAAGGAACCCCTAAGAAAAAAAAAACGTCATAATGGAGATCTTTGGAATAGGTCATCCATATTAATATAAGTGAAAACTATTTTCTCGTTTATGACTGTATTTGTTCCAAGGAATTTAGGCGATACATCATTATACTTAAATGTGATGTTTTTGGCATAATGAATGTACATTAATATTATAGTCAAGCCGATTTAGTCAAAACATTCAGTTCCTATTAAAACAGTCAAATCTGTTAAACAAAACAAGACACACAAATTATGACCTACATAAGTTAGCCAGAGATCATTTTAACCCTATGTTTGGATAAATCTGTAGGGCGGGTGGGAATTATGGGCTCGCTTTAGGAGTGGGAGTACAGAAAGCTCTATTTTAGGGTGCTGTGGCCTGAGAAATAAACCACAGACCGGCCTGTGAGGGTCTGGGTCAGTGATACTTGAGCAAAACCATGTCAGTGGAGACCGATCATGTGCAGTTTGTGGTATGAGAAACACTGGTTCAAATTTAGTTGAAGCTGTGTATACATACAGTAACTGCAAAATGGAATTTCTAATGGATTCACTTTTAAGCCTTTTTCACAACAGCAGCCTAAGTTGCAACAGCAGGTTCATGTTGTGCTTTCACACAGTGTTTCTGCTGAGTAACAGAACTCCATAAAGAAAAGAAAATGATTCCTATAGCTTCCTACATAGGGTAGGTTTTTTAAAATAATGGCCATAAAACAATACAATTTAATTTAAATTATATGACGGCGAATAAATTATGCCAATTTGCTCATTTTGGGTGAACTAACCCTTCAAATTATCTATATTTATTCAGATTTACAAAGAGAGAGAAAGAGAGAGAGAGAGAAAAATTTTAGGCATAAACAGCTTAGCATACTGATATCTGCCCTTGTAACCATATTAAATCATTGACTTTAATGTCATTTCTATTGAAACTTGTATGTTATATATTTAAATATATTTGTAATTACACATCTGTAATGATGAAGTTGCAATTTAGTTCATTTAAAATATATTACCTTTAAATGTAATTTGACCAATTTCTGGTTAAAATATATCAAGTCCTTCACATGTGCATCAAATAAGTGTCCTTATTTAGATACAACCCAAAGATTTAAAAAAAAAAAAAAAAAACGTTCAACCCATTCAAACGTATTTTCAAGAAGAAAAACTTTTAATTTACATTATACAAAGTGCACTTAAGAATGAATTAGAAAAATAGTCACGAAGATAGTGTCTTCACTTGTCACACTTAAGTGTCTTTTTTTATTAAGTTGGCTTGAAAAGCCAACTTACTGATCTACTCGGCAACACTGGACTCGTCTCGTCCGCAGTAGTGATGCGCCTGTGGATGTTTCATACGGATTACTAATCTGAAATTTGTTTCCATTTGAATTGTTTCAGTTAAGTAGACATTTTCCCTCTCTCTATATACATTTTTTATGTCTGTAAAGCAAAGATTATACATGGAGTTTGCGTCAAGTTCACAGAGACCGAGACCAAGGCGCATCCTGTTTGCTTTCATATTTTTACAAAAGCACGGTATTTGTGCACACAAATAAACGTAGAGTCTTCACCGATTTTAAAGATGCTTTACTCTTATCTGTATGATCAAAAATTACCCGTAAGAGTAAGTATTTAAGACCATATTTGAGGTCGATGAATGATGGGCGAGCGTTTAGATGTCCTGCCCGATGTACTGTATTACCAAAGACTAGTCGTTAACGATCTGTCCGTCACAAACTGTGTGACTTCGCCTGTGGATTTTTTTTTTCTGCGACTAATAAAATTTTGGTCGACCAAGCTGCTTCTGGTCGACTAACAATAAGTCGACTAATAGGGTGCAGCCCTACAAATGACTCTGTCATAGACTAAAGTTATTTTAATAACCCACTGAGATACAAAGATAAAGAAGGCTTGATATTATTTAAAGAGGTATGAAGCACAACGGCACCAGTGAAATATGCCGCTGTCTCACACATGCTGCGACCTCAACCACACTTAAAGTTTACTAGAGTGAGTTTGCAGACCACTGCTGGGTTAAACGGCTCTGAAAGCACTCTCCTGTGTGAACGTGTGCTCAACTCACAGTCCTGAGACGATCGGTGCTTGAAGGTGAACCGCAGGTGACTCCTGTTGACATCTTCAATCGGGATCGCAACCTGCAACACAGAATATCACAAAAAAAGATGAAGTTAACGCAGATGAGATGACCTTAGAAAGGAACTAGGACTGGAAAATACCTTAAAGGTCTTGAATATTAATAAAGGACATAAATATGGATCCAAATAGACACTTAAGCAAGGTGCAGTCCTTGTGACCTTTACGCTGAACTTTATTCTTCATTTAAACGGTTTAAACAGTTTCAACCGTGTAATGCTCTTTTAGGTTATTAAATATTTAAAAGGGTTAAATCATGCATTTTTCCCCCTTTGAGGCTCGATTATTTTTTTATGTTAATATATGGTATTTTTAGTGCATTAAAAAATACCCCACAAAAGCTACTAAAAATTCCAATATTAGCATAAAATTAAATAAAATATTAAAACAAAAGATTAAAAAGTGGTTCGAATTAATGAAACGCATTTGTCTGTTTCACTCCATATCGAATAGCTTTCAACGTGCTCAACGCTTTCAACTCGTTTTTTTAGTCTCGTGAGAGACTGTACGACATTCACATTACATTATTTTACTGATTTTTACGTAGAAAGGACGACAGCGCACCACATTAAAAGAAATAATCATTCATGTTTTCATAAACGCTGGCCAAATTCAAAAACAAAACTAAAACGAAATCATCTTTGAGAGCAAGGGGGCCCCCTGGTGTTTC